>CAJNDV010031945.1:12400-44569 GCA_905221635.1 Symbiodinium sp. CCMP2456 | reverse complement strand
GCTCCGCTCAGGTCTTAATGGCGGCTGCTTCATCCTCATGGGGAGGATCCAATATGGGGGCTGGGCAGGGTGGAGATTGCTCGGGCCCTGGGCATCCTGTGCCTCCAGCGCTCACTCCTCAGCGAGGGCGGCACTGTCGCACTCCAGGGTGTGGCAGGTTCTTTCAGGAACTCAACCACCGACATTGCTGCTCTACATGTCCGTATGGTTTTCACTCGCGCAGATGCAATGCACAACAACGTCGGTTACAGAGGACTGCTGTCACCCGCTGTGAGCAACCAGGGTGTGGGAGGCATGCAGGGTTTGCACACTCCACATGTTGCTCTACATGCAGGCCTAGCCAAGGACGCTCTCACACCTTCAGCTGTACTGTGCGTCAGCAAGAATACTCTCGAGCAACCGCGGTTCCTGCTCACAACGAGGGCCCCGCTGGGACTACAAGCTCTGGCTGGAGCACCCATGCTGCTGATGCCTCAGGTGAGACTGCCTGTGGTGGGAATGCCTCTGGAGCGAGAACGTACACCACAACGACGGTTTCGGGCAATACCTGCACCGTCGTCGAGATTGTTAGCTCAAGCTCGGAAGGCGAGGCTAGCTCTCGTGATGGCAATCCTGCTGCTACTGAGGGAGGCAGGCAAGTGAATGGTCGTTTTTCCGGTGATCTTTCGGAGATGGACTGAGCAGCCGACGTCGAGATGGAAATATGAAATATGATTAGGAAGTAGCCTCTGCTTAAAAGGTTGTGTGAAATCGCACAGCTGCCACAGAGCAGCCGGACCAGAAGGTCTGACCTCCTTCGTCATGCACTCGGACAGTGCGACGCTCATGAATGAATACTACTACTCCTCCTACTCCTGCGGCTGCTGCTGCGGCCGCCGCCGCCGCTGCTGCTGCTGCTTTACTGCTTGTACTTCTATGCTGACTGCTACGACCACTACTACCTACTAACATCGATACCCAAAACTGAGCGGAGCCTCAACATATGGTTGTATTGTCACTTTATGTCGTTATAGTCCTTTTGTAATTACTTGCAGTGTTGGCTAAGCCGTAGTCTGATCCCGCCGGCCCCACGGCCCGCGCAGGGTCGGAAACGCGTCCTCTTCCGATTTGGCAAGACCAGAAACGCAATCCTTCAATCAAACGTCTGGGCGCTTGAGGTTAAGACAGTGATAGTGCATATGATGCCCATCCCTGCCAACAAATCGCGATGCAATACGATAACGGAGATATCGCAAAAAACACCCCCTAACGCCTGGGCCCCCCATGTCCGGCAGACGAGCTGCTGGTACAGACCGTGCAGGTTGAGCGATGCTATTTCGCCATAAGACGACAAGATGTCATTGGCCTTGATGATGGCCATGGACTTGGCAACCTCTCTCGAGAACCCACCCAACCCAAAACCCTGAACATTCGCGAACTCGAGCTGACTGTATTCCCGATCCCCTCAGCCAGCGAACCCAATGACGGGCTACCTGCGCAGTGCTGGCGGTTATTCAGACCCCGGAATACAAATTTTTGGAACCCTATTGAAAGTGGAAACAACAACGAAACCTCCGGTTCCAGGTAGATCCGCACAAGCTGGTAGCCCTGCGCATCCGCAACCTCTCGAAGGTGTGAAAGGGAGTGCTTCGATTCTTACGCTCTTCACTATAGGGAGCCCTGACGGGTTTCAGGCCATGGGGGTTTAGGGTTCAGGGGTTTGCCCGGAGGATGCGGTGGTTCCTCCGAAGTTTAGACTGGACGTGGGGTTGCAGATAGGGTAACTTTAACAAAAGGCTTCCTCAAAAGATCCAGCAAGGTCTTTGTTGGATTTTTCTGTGGATAGGGGTCACGCTTCAAGCTCTGGGAAGTTGTCCAACAAAACAGCAACTTCCAACAGGCTTCAGAAGAACCTTGACTACGCGGGAACAGGAAATACAACCTCGCTCTATCGACACCCCGTGGTTTGAAACCCTATACCCGATACCCACCCCTAATCCCTAAACCCGAAACCCTAAGCTCTAAACCCTAGACTGGCTTGTACCCCAAACTTTCAACCCTCAACACAAGACGCAGGAAGCGAAACCTGCCAGAACAGAGACCCATAGGCGAAACCTGGGAGTACTGGGCTTGCTGGTCCCCATTCGTAAGTTAAGGCCCCTTCCCGGTTTAGGGTTTAGGGTTTAGGGTCAACGCTGATCGGATATGGTTGCTGCACAGGACCCTTTTACCTGGAGCCGATTCCTATTATTCAGGCCCGTAAATAACCCGCTTGCAAGTTCAGGCTGAAGCCTAAACGCTCTCTTCTCAACGGAGTGCAGGGTTTCGGGGTTACGGTTGATGGTCGCGTTGCGGCTTTAGGGGTCCGGTTGCAGAAGTGAAGCTATCATAATGTAGGGGCGTGCTTAAGTTGGGGGTGGTTCCAGACCCTAAGCCCTAAACCCTTAACTCTGGGGCAGGACTTTGTCAAACAAGGCACATGGGTAAACTAAAACAGCTGAGCCCGGCACTGAACTGCCAGATGCTTGGCGTGAACCGTTTATGTTACTGTTATAGTTGCTATTATCATTATGAACATCGTTATCATTATCATCATTATTACCCTTAGTATCATTAGTATCAGTTTATCATTACTATCACTGTAATCAATATTATCAATATCAAACATGTCATTCTTACCATCAATACCATCATCACTGCTGCTACTAATGTTGTTAACTCAAGAATCTCAAGCATCCATACCGAAGCCTCGAACTGGAAGTAAACTGCATGCCAATCAGATTGCATCTCCGCTTGCATTCGGTGCGGGAATACGCAAACACAGGAATTGGCATACTGACGAGCTCAATCTGTCATCGACATCATCATCAACAACACAACCCTCGTTAGAACAGACATTGTTACGGTCACCTTCGGATGGCTATGACAAACTATTTTCTTGCCGTCCAGGTCTCAGCCGATAGCCGGGCTTTGCGAAACACCTCTACGAGAACAGCTCTCCTGCACCCTAGACCCTACACCCTAAACCCTGAACCCTAAACCCTAAATCCCTACACCCTAAAAAGCAGCTTCAGGAGCCCGCCTGAACTTGCATTGGCTGTGTCAGCTCCGGAACGCAGGGAAGGCGACCGCTGGAGCTAGTCATGCGCCCTGTGCCTTGCCGTACTGCCGGCGTGCAGCATGGCTCGCAGTCACAAGCAGGCCTGTGACTCTAAAGGAGCTGTACATGACAAGGCCTGTGATCGGCTAGCAAGTGGCGACTGGCGAAGCTATCAACAGCACAAATAATGAAACGAGTAGTAACGAGAACACAAAAGGAGTGGCAAGAGTCCTCGTCGCCGCAGCAGTGGCGGATGTTGTGGTAGAGGTAGTGAGGCTAGTAGTCTATGAAAAATGGAAGGCTAAAGCGCTGGGAATGGCACATGGAAGGAAGTGCAGTCTGCGCTTCAGTAGACGCGATGTGCTGCGCAATGCCATGGAACCTATTCTGTGCTCGGACATGCTCTGGACCCAGCATTTGAGCAGGCTGAAAAGCAAACGGCCGTCACGATGGATTGGCGTTGTTTACGGCTCGGGAGGGGCTTTCATTCAGGGCTGTCGGTCAACATGCAGTTGTGTTTCGTCCTCTGTGCTTCTACGCCTGCACCTGCAGCTCTCCAATCCAGGACGAGGAACCACTTCTGCGCGTCGTATCGCTCTGTAGTATCACGCCAACAACATCATCAGGCTGTTGAATTTTGATATGTCTCAATGGCTCGGCGTTGTTGCATGGACCAAAAGACTAGGGCATGTGGGTTGCGGGTGGTGACGACAAACTTCTCGAAGCTTGGGTAGAGGCCGTCCGATGCCTGCAATCTCCCGAGCCCTCCCTCCCTGCAAGCGCGCCAAGAATCTACAAAAACCGGTGCCTTTGCCAACAGCTTCGACTCAGGATTCTTGAGGCGGTCGAAGCATCGATTGATGGCTTGTACCTGGCGGCTTTGGCCTTGATCAACTCTCGCCCTCGCTGAGCTATCCGGGCGTTGACACTTATCTTGCTGGTGTTGTTGCTGGTGGCGTTGACGATGGAAGAGGTAATTATGTCGTTGCAGCTGCTGCTGTTGCTGTTGATGATTATGTTGATGCTGATGCTGCTGATGATGATGATGATGATGCTGCTGCTGCTGCTGGCACTGGTCCTACTCTGACTGTACTGTTGCTGATGCGAGTCTGCTCCCGGTTAGTAGTAAGCCTCCAAAACGTTGATCGTATTCTGGCCAATTGAATATGTCTGGTCGTGCCTATGCCTGTTTGACTGTCGCCTTTGTCGGCGAATAGTGGCCACTCCTGTCTATCTGAAACTCACGATTCACCTTTTCCTGGTTGCTGCGGCTGCTGCTGCCGCAGCTCTTCCCGAACTTGCTGCTTCTCACTGATCGTCCCTCCTTGCAGTTGCTTTTCTGCCCTGCATCTAGGAAGCGGCCATGTCTGCGTTAAGGCTAGAAGCCGGCAGAGGGCCGGAGGCAGCACCCGGATACGGCAAAGGACACACCTTTGGAGTAGGCACGGGTACCGGAGAAGGGCCCGGGGCTTGATCAGAAACCGGTGCCTTCCTCGCGGGGGGCTCCTTAGGGCCCGCTGCGCAGAACCAGAGGCGGAGGCGGAGGATGGGACACGGTGACCGGCTCGGTGGTACTTGGGGGTGTCGCCCCGTCGTACCAGCCGAGCCGGCCCATGGCAGTGGCACTACACTCCACAGTGAGCTTTATAAGCTCTGCCGTCGTCAAATGCGTCAAGGCGGCCTGCTCATACCATGCCAGCCCAACCCTCGTACACATGCCCTTTTTTGCAGCAGGCTTGTTTTTCGAGAGCCCTCTGCCCCGAACATGTGCCCAGGCAGAGACGAACACTCGAAACCCCTGAAACTCAACACACCCTGAACCCTGAATCCGAAACACTGGACCATAGAGACCCCACACCCAAGTGCTAGCCCTAAGCCTTCGGCGGGGCACATGCTCCTCAGACAGGAGCAAGCCTTGAACGACGCCGCGCACTAAGCTGTGTCTAGGATTCTTGAACTCACGGAGATTATTGCCACGCACCCTCAGCAAAGTTTTAGGGTTTTCGTGGAGGGGTAGGAGCAAACCGCTTCGCGAATACAGTGGGGTCAACCCCTTGACAACCACAGCACTGGTTAAAGAGCTATCAATTTGAAAGAAAGTCAGTCCGCATGTTTTCGCTGATAGGTCAACTAGTCATTCAAACGGTACCCGAAGTCTTCGTGTCGTACTGTGAAGTGATACTGCCCGAAAACGGTGTAACGGGAATCGGCAATGCCTTGTCCAGCACATCTTCATGAGCACTACCAGTGAAGCAGCAACCGCACAGCAAACCCTTCAGCCTACCTCGACTAAACTGAAAACGCCCCCACGGCCGGTGCCTGATTTTAGACGCTCCAGGTACTGCGCTGCCTCCGACAGGAAGCCCCATTCCTTCGAGTCGGAAGCAGCTTAAGGTTTTTGTTTAGGAGATCCTTTGGTTTGGGGGGGTGGAGAGTAATTACGGGGGTTTCAGCACTCACAACTGGGACAAGCCGGGCGAGGGGCGGTTGGGGTTTAGGCCAGCTTCAGGCTCAAGCAGAGGATTTTGGACGAAGGCACACGCAGGGCAAGGGCTTGGTTGAATTCACGTCAGGGCCGTCAGGGTTTCGGGTTCAGGTGTTGGGTGTGAATCTTGCAGGCAGAGAATCCTTGACCCCCTGTAGCTCCTTAGGGCCGCTACTTTCTTTGTTGGCCTAGATTGGGAGTACAAGATAGATCATCTGGGTTCTTGTTAAGGGATTTAATTCAAGTTACCATAATAAGGAAACCATATTATTTACTATAGATCCCTATTATGGTAACTTAAATTAAATCCCTTAACAAGCAACCAGTCATTGTTTCGTACATTTCGAGGCCCCAAAAGACCAGCATCTTCCTAGTCCTTCACTTAGGGTTTAGGGTTTAGGGTTTAGGGTTTAGGGTTTAGGGTTTAGGGTTTAGGGTTTAGGGTACTCCCAAGACGAAGACCAGCTTCGAAAAGACGTTCACCTGCCCACCCAAACCCCGCAAACCCACGAAACATTACAATTAATAAAACAAGTATACTATACAGTATATTATTATAGTGCCACAATGTGTAATTCGTATGATGGTTCTGATGTTTTTGCATTAGAATATGTAGTTTTCATGATGCCTACAACAACATGGTGTTTTGATATAAAATTATATAATATGAGCTTATAAGCACGTGAGTTCGCCAGGCCCATCGGGCTGCCAAGCATTGACAGAGCCCAACCCACCAGGACTCCTTGCAGCTGCCTAGCAGCCTGGCCAAGGATACAAGAACTAACAACCCCACAATAATAAAATCCGAAACCCGACTCCGGCCTAAACTCTAAATCCGAAACTCGGTTTAGGGTTCAGGGTTTCGGGGAAACCCTCATAGTTAGCCCGAAATCCCACCAGCCGCCCCCCCGGAATCTACCCGAAAGGACTCGAAGAAAAGGGCCCACCTCGCCACGAACTCCTGAGAGGCTCTGGGAGCTGGGAGTCGACATGCGTGTGACCCCGGTCTTGCTTGGGGTTTAGGGCTTAGGGCTTAGGGCTTTAGGGCTTTAGGGTTTAGGGTTTAGGGTTTCGGGTTTCGGGCCTATACTGCGTCTCAGGGGATCTTGGGGGCTTAGGGGCTTTTTGCTGCCTCCTGCGTGGCTGGGCGGATCACTGGGCTTTGGGGCGCCGAAGCTGCCGAAGACACGAGGGGAGGAGAGCCGATGCGCGACTTGGGGCTGGCGAACCCTAAACTGGGGGGTTTAGGGTTTAGGGTTTAGGGTTTTGGGTTCTTGCTGAGGAATATATTATGTTAAGTTACCACAATATACTTGTTTTAAGTGAACTCCTCTAATAAGAACCCAGAAACCCCAAACCCCAAATCGGGCGGCCTACCCCAAAGCAGGAACGGTCGGTTCCCAATAATGGGTGCAAATACAAATCCAAGCAAAGACAGACCCTAATCGCTCGAAGTCCATTGCTAACCGTGCCCACTATGATAGAGATGCCATAATTCGAACAGGGTGTTGGGGAACTGCAGCAGCCCACCACGAAGTACTGAGACACCTCTATCCGCGAACTGTATTAATGGTAGACTATAGCTATGTATGTGTACGATGGTAGAATACAGTATGTCCCACACCCTAGCGAGGCATAGTCCCCAAAGAGAGGAGTCCTGATCCCTCCAGCTGAAGCAGACCCACCTCGCCAGGGCTCAGCAGCTTAGGCTTTGCATTTGGGGCTCAGGGTTTAAACGGCTGTACAGGTTTTCTGGTTTCCGTGTCATGACGACACCACCTTTGCCAGCAGCGTTTCGGAAAAACTGCACTTAGTCATCTGAGCTCACATCTTACCACTGCTTTCTGCTAGGAACCGAACCCCACCCAGTCTACCGATGTGGAATAGGTTCACATCATAACTACAAATTTCCTGTCATTATCACAAAGTAGCTTAGGTCCCACCCCTCACTCTCTGTGTCCGAGGCCCAATCCTTCAACCCCTAAACCCCAAGTGCATCTGGACTCCTTGATGCCAGGAAACCCAACCCCCTAAAACCCCAAAACCCTAACACCCTACACCCCATAGGCCCCTAAACCCCAAACCCTCAACCTATCATACACTAAACCCTAAACCCTAAACCCTATACCCTAAACCCTAAACCCTACACCCGCCCTACCTTGTCGGTGTCCGTCACGTGTGTAATCTGCGCCATGAGCCCCGCGGCGGAGCTTCGGCGGCGCCCGCGACCACCCTTTCTGGGTCGAGGCTTCCTCGGAGAATCGTAGGCTTGGGCCTTATGGGCCTACCTTAAGAACCCAAAACCTACTTTTTTGTAGGGCCCCTATAAATCCCATATTAGGGTTTATGATCAGAACCTACAAAAAAGTGGGTTTTGGGTTCTTAAGGTAGGGGTCTCGATGGGTTTCGTATGCTTCTGAAATGCTTCGGGGCGTCGGCTTTCGAGGGTTTGGGAGGGTTCGGTGTTGCAGGATAAGGCATTTAGGAAAGTTCGGGGTTGTGGAGGGATCCGGGCTTCGGCGCAGACTTTGGGGTTTGGCTTTGGGATGTGGGGTTTTGGGGCCCCTGATAACCAACACCATAGTACAAGCCGTGGGGATAATATGACGAAGCGTCCCGAAATGCGGTTGGGCTAGTCAAAACAACCTCATGGCACTTGCACAGAGTGGTTGACCGATTCCATACCTGCTTCTCAACCTGTCTACGTCTCGGAGCCTTGCTATCCAGACTGGTTTAGCTGATCGAGTATTGTTTACGCCTAAGGTTTCGACTCACACACTCGCAACTGCAGGCATGGCAATAAGTGTCCACGCCTGAGGTTCAGGATTCACTACACCCTGAGCCTCAAAATATACCCGGAAACGGTCCAGGTCACAAGCCCTCCTTGTTGCAAGGGGTGCTCTGCGGCTCTTGCTCTTGTTGCACCTCTCCTTCCCAAAGGTCATCTCGGAGAAATCGGAACCCCTGAACCCCAAGAATCCTACTCGAGGGCTCATGGGCTACCTGTACATAGGTTGGTAGAATACTACAACTCAAGGCATGGCTACATATAGTATCTCTTAGTCTAGTTTATGAACCCTGAACAGACCCATAAGGCCGGTAAGTAAACTGTCAAGCCCACACCGACAAGCTCCATAAACCCTGCTGACACCTAAACCAAAAGCCCTCTAAAAGCCCCATGCCCTCAAACTTGGGCGTCTGCGGCTCCGGTGCCTTCGCCTCCTCAGCGACAGGTCCATAAGAAGCTCTTTATTCTCCCGGCCCCTGTAGCCTGACATTCTGTCCCACCTTTGCTTCTACCCTACCTGGACGACCTCGCACATCTCACAACACGAGCCGGGTTTGGATTTGTGAAGGTGTTGTTTCGGGAGATCCACTGGGACCGTGGACAAGGTCAGCCGGTCAGCCTGTACTGGTAGTGAACCACAAGACTAAGGCTTTTAGCCGGGGGATTTTAAAGTCTACACCGCAAACAACATGAAAATGCTGGATCTTTGAGACATTGGCAACGAGAAAAGCAGCTTAGATCTACTGAACGTTCTTGTTGCCCGTCTTACCAATTTGCTGAAAGCACGGTGGAGAATTGTCCGTTCATGAAACGTAAACTTGTGCAGTAAGCCTGGCACTTCACTTTTCTCGCGCACGCACGGTGGAAAAAAACATGGAAAAGCGGGCAGCAGCAAACAGCAGGGACGCTGATGAGCTCGGGGGTTCCCATGTTTGTGGCTTATATCGCCTACTTGTTTATGTGCGCCAGGACGTCTGCATGCCGTCATGCCTGTGGCTGTCTGTCTCTTGTCTCCGTCTGTATATACGAATGTATGTGTGTCTGTCTGTGTAGCTACGTTGGGTACCCCCTAGAAGCTTCCTTGAGCATCTGCCCGCCTGGGTGCATTGAAAGCACCACATCAGCTTCCTAACCGGGCCCTCTAGAGGGACCCGAAGCAATGCCAGGAGACGACGACAGAGAAAGAGCTTGAGACTCCTGAGACTTTGGTGGCAGGCGATAGAGAGAGGACAGCTTTCTTGAGACTCCTAAGTATCCTAGCTGTGGTTGGCGAAGTTCCCACAGGGGAACATGTTCACTTTGGGCTTCAAAATGGGTGACAATACTCGATAAACACCATGGGCACATGATATCCGGTGCTCTGCACCTGATGCTACACCTCCATAGATGTGGTTTTATTCCACATCTTGTTGTCTATCCGCTTCATCATGGCCTTCAGCTGCTTCTGCGGGCCACACTCGTAGAACTCCGAAATCCCGTCCTCACAAGACAAGAAGTTACGTCTCAACCGCCTATCTTCACCCCGTCCTCCTGCCTGGCTCGTTTACACTAGTATCACATGAGAATCAACCCTGACGATCACCGTCGTCTTCGTCAACACATGTCAAAAATAACGTACCTTTCAAACTCACATGCGTCGTGGATTCTCGCCCTGTCCGCGTCTTTCGCCACGAAGTTTACACATGCAAAAACCGTGTGGCTGTCAAAACTGCTACGGTCAGCAGCATCACCATCATCATCTCTTTGTCATGGTTATCAGCGGCTCGAATACCTGCGGCAGTCCGTAGTCGTGGTCGTCGCAACAGGGCAGCACTTGTTGTTGTTGCTCGTGGCGGTTTCGTTTCATCTCGCTGCAGGTGCAGTGGCAGCAGTCACCCCTGTAGCAGAAGCAGGACAAGCAACGGCAGAAGTTCTGGTCGCACTGCAGGGCTTCCTAAATCCAGACACCTTGATCATCTTCTGCATGGACGGCTCCCAGAGAACAGGGCTCGTCAGCTGCTTCTGCAGCAGCTCGAGAATAACCTGCAGGGTTCAGGACTTCGAGCTCCTCGAAGCACGACAAATGCCGAATACTCTCGTGTCTAGTGCTTGCTGACTTGGAATGGACGTCGCAGTACCTTCCATCACCAATGCGTAGGTGCGGCAGTTGAGACTTGACCGCTGTTGATCCTGGAATACCATCCACCGTTGGCCATCATAGTTGAAAACACTGGCATCATTACCATGTTATTTTTGGTAGCTGCTTTACGGTACATACGAGCACAATACTCTTTATCATAACTGCACAGCCGTGCAATTTGGACTTTGAAGTTTTCGGACTGCTTCAAGGTCTTCATACAAAGCCCCAGAACCTAAACCTCTCAAGCCCCCGCCCAAACTCCCCGACAGACAAAGGCTAGAGGGGAGGTTTTCACACGCGCTTATCGCCCTGTCAAGCCTACTGCAGACCCCTGGTTCATGTCATGAACGCCCCCCCCACCCCCCCCACATCAGACGAGATTATAACAAAAGATTACGGCCACTTAAAGAAGTGGAGTTTATCAAGATTCTACATTAACCCCACCTTCGGATCGGTACCCGCTGACAATGGCTGGCCGGTAACGTTCCTCGGCCATCCGAGGTTTAGGGCCCATGGGAAGGTTCAGACTAGAAGGTTGAGGGCTCAAGGGAGTTGAAAGTGTTTTTGAAGTTTGGGGTGGGAAAGCATGCCTGAGAAGTAGGACATGGGGAGGGCTTTGGCGGCATTGGGCTTGTGCGACGAGGGGCATGGCTGTTCTGGGGGCCCACGGCCCCATGTGAGAATCTGGTGATCGCCAACCCTGTCCGGAAGTACGAGATCGCCATTAATATAGGGGCCAAAATCATCAGAATAGGGTTTTGAAGTTCTGGTGTACATGATAATTATGCCATAACTATTGCAAGCGTCTGCACTTGTAGAATTGCAAATTGGTCAGGCTCTTTATGTTACAAGGGTATCAATCCTCCATGGTCACCCTCAAGACCCTGCATCCCCCAGCCCTGCGACCCACGCCAAACCCTAAACCCTAAACCCCTCAAAGGCTTGCCGGAGGCTCATGTAAACATCGCAGCTGGGTGGGCTCATCTTTGGCAAGGCCTCTTTCAAGGCCTTCTCGAGCTTCTCCTGCTTTACGGCTTCATGTAGGGGCCTTAATAGTTAGAATAGGGTTTGGGGGCTCCTTTGTAGTATAATGAAATTAAAAGGAAGCCTCAGGGCCAGTATTCGTAATTACTTAGGCTCCTACATTACGGGATTTGGGGTTCTTAAGCCTGGCTTGGCTTAGTCCTCCGGGAGCTCAGGGAGCTGGGCTTCTGAGCTTGCGCTCCCAGGGGTTCCAGGCATCGGCCTCTTAGGGCTGATCAATTGAAATGCACGAAGCCCCTCGCAGGTCGGGGCGAAAAGACTCGGAAGAAGCCCTCCTTATAGCCTCGAAGACGTGACCCTCAACAGTCAAACCTTGATGTCATATACTATCTCGAATAAAGAAAACAGCACGAGTCATGCAAAACTGTCAGTGATATGCCTATGCATGGAATTACAGTCTAGCCCTATTCTGCTGCTACGAAACCCAACACCAGTCCAGAACGCCACCTCCGCCCTCAAAAAAAAGACTAAGCCGAAGAAGAAGAAGAAGAAGTGCTACCAAAGTCTCAACAGCAATCCGTGTCCTGGGCCGGCTGCATCAGAGAGGTGTGAAAGGCGCCTCCCGTCTTCAAAAGCTTCGCCTGATGCTTCCCAGACTTGCATCTCTGTCTACCTGTTTGCTTGTTTGTGTATTCGCCCACTTTATTTGCATGTTCTTGCAGGGTGTCTATGGGGCCCTGAGTTGTTGGGGTGGGGACTAGGCTATAAGTACGCTCCACTTGCGCCATAACTACGCTAGCACTATACCAAAACAGGAATTCTAACTACGTACACTCCAAAGTTCCTTTCTTGCAGCAGGCTGCTCTCGCCCAGAACTGCCGCCGAAGTTCCTAAACCCTAAACCCTAAAATCCAAAGACAATCGGAAACCCGGCAGGCCTGGAGCGCCCCCTTCTTCTCTGCGATGGCCTTGAGCTCGTTCACTGCCTTCATACTGGCTGCTGCACGGCAAGCACGACTATCATCACAGAGCTAGAGCATAGTTAGTCTGCTGAAGTTCAGTATAGCAAGATTCGGGCATTCTGGTATACCTACTTCCCTCAACTCCAGACTTCAGGCTCCTCAGAAATGCAGTCTAACACTAACGCCCATGCTGGCTTGGCGAGCGCCACGAAGAATACTCATCCTAGTACAACCACCACTCCCACCAGCATAACCTCTCGGACGCCTCTATGGCCTAATTCCCGGCCACGCCTTCTCCGTGCCGGCACAAGAGAAGCCCTTTGGGAAGAGTGCGTTGGCGATGCGACACACACCACCGGCTTCCTTCTTCTCAGCCTCCGCGCAGCATTGCTCCAAGACCTTCTGGTCCAAACCTGCCACAGAAAGCCTGGGAACGGTCTTTAGTTTGGGGTTTGGGTTTGAGGGTTTGGGGGTTCCGTTCTCGGGCTTGGAGTTGAGATACATCATTGGCTGATTGACTGGCTAGACACATAGAAGCTGCTGCCAGGAAGCATCGCCTGCTTTCCCACCATCGCGGCCTCCTGCATGGCTTCCCCACGCAGCTTCACCAATGTTAGGCCATCCTCGAAGCTGAGGACGCCGGCAGCACAGAGCGCCGTGTACTCGCCCAGAGACCTTCGACTCAGACGCTTCCGCTCTTGATCGATTCCGCACAGGGACTACATTCCACTTTCATGTAGAGGAATCCAAACCGCGCATACTATCACATAATGTGACATACCGACACTATAAATGCACATACATTTTATTACTGTACTCTTTCAGAATGCTATACGTTCTTCGGGCTCGGCGAGACTAGTCTTACATAAATCCTGTAGAAGGAAAGTACAGAAGCTCTTACTATATGTTTCTGCTATCATAAGACATGATCTGAACTTGAAGGGACAAGGAACAGGCCAGCCATGCAGCGCGGTCGCGAAGCGGCATCGGCATTCTGAGATTTGAGCTTGCAGATCCCGGCGAGGCCCCCCACGAACCTGCAGTTCTTCCCTTTCGGAAAAGGGGGGGATCCTTATCATAAGTATAGTATCATACACCCCCGAACCCTATCATAAGTATAGGATAATATACACCCAGACCCGATTCTACTAGTAAGAATTATAACCCCTAGCATACTCAGGCCGTGCCCTCGGGCTCAAGGTACTTTGCCTTGGCTTAAAGGACCCGGCCGATTATCGGAGCCGGACTTCGAGGCCCTGTCGGGCGTCCAAACTAAGGGCAGGTTTAGGGGTTCTTAGGGGTTTAAGCTGGGTTCTTGTTGAAGGATTCTTTTTAAGTTACCGTAATAAAGACACCATTTTTGTTGAGTATTCAGAGCTCGGAGAAAAGAATCTACCTCCAAGCCTCAACCCCTTACCTCAAAAGACCAGAAAGGCTCCAAGTGCGGGCCGAAGGAACATCGCAGGCTGGCAGTACCGGGTCTCTGCTAGCTTCTCCTCAGGACCCTCTAGGCACATCTTCAGGAGGTCGTAGCCGAGGATCTCGGTGGCTTTGGAAAGCATGTCCTTCACCTTCAAGGGCTCTGCGATCTTATTTCGACTAGGTCAGTCGCCCCAACTTCAGCCCCTATTGTTAGACCGGGCATCCGGTGCCAGAGGCACCCAAAGCCAGCAAGGAAACGGAGGCGCTGCGGAGCGAAGGCAAAACAGTTCTGCAACAGTCAAGGCAGCTTTTTCCCCTCCTACTTAGCAACAGTTAAGGCAGTCACAGGGCTTCGGGTCTTGAGTCTAGGACGGCTTTTTCTTACCAGTCTGACCTCTGGCACATCCTTGACGCCATCCAACATCTTCACATACTGCGAGCCCTGACCCGGAAAGATCAGCGCCACGGGCAACGTTGGCTTGCTGGCCTGCGCCTTCCCCAAGGGGGGGTAGTTCTAAACTAGGGTCCGAGTCCCTTCTATGGTCCTTTTATAAGGGTGCCGTACTACATTGGGGGACCTAAAAAGGACCCTAGTTGAGAGAACTACCCAAGGGCAAAAGAGATCAGTGCACGGTGTAGAAAACGGGGGCCTTAGCAATTAGCATAGGCTTTGAGGGGAAACCTACAGTCTGCTTGTAATGGAGACCATGTGGGAAGAATACATTTTGCTAGTCAAACTCTGAAGTGTTCACGATGGTTTTTTGGTCTCTCGATGCGAGCCGGGGGTTTAGACTCTCGCTACTCGGAATGCACGGGCGGTGTTTAGGCACAAACTTTCCGGGTATAGTGCAACCACATACACATTTCATCATCATGGAGGAAAGTTCCTCGCCCTTGAGGCTTGGGTCGTCTTGGGCTTGAAGCTCTGGGGATCTTAGTGTCTAGGGCAAACTTCAAGGATCAGGGTACCTCAGAACAAAAAAGGCCTCTTTGTGAAACTGCAGCTGCACTTATGACGTACAACCAGACTTTCTCAGCCGCTGATCCTAGACGCTAAATCCTAATACCTCTTCCCTAGAACCCAAACCCTTGATTGCAAACCCTAAACCCTGCTACACACTAAACCCTTTACCCAAACCCTTGTTTGCGACTGGATACCCTATCCCCTACACTCTCAACCCTTCCCCAAGCACTTGTTTGCAACTGGAAGCAATAAACCCGACACCCGAAACCCTTTACGCAAACCCTTGTTTGCAACTGGAAACCGCAAACCCTTTACGCCAACCCTTGTTTGCAGCTGGAAACCCTAAACCCTACACCGCCCTACACCCTACATTAGGGCCCTAAACTTTGTTGGGATAGGTGGCCTTCGCCTTGGGCTCAGCCTTTGCCTCGACCTTCGCCTCGGCCTTCGCCTTGGCCTTGGGCTCGGCCTTCGGCTCGGCCTCGCAGAGCTTTGAACGGGGTTTAGGATTTTGGGCGTAAGGTTTTTTGCCAGCACAATGACTCTGAGCTCCAAGCTTGGGCGTAAGGTTTGGGGCGCAGGATTTAGGGTTAAGTGGCACGTAGTTAGGGGCTTCGGAGCTCCTAGAAGGAAGAATGATATCCTCATGACGATGATGCACATGCCGACACAACAAGGACAGCAACGGAACCTGCCCTCTTACGATATGATAACCAGTACCCTCCTCTGCCTTGGGTGCCGCCAGCTCAGCCTTTTTCACAAGCTTCGGATCAGAATAGAGCTTCTGATTGTTCGCAATGCCATCCTCCTGCAGGGTTTTGGCTGATTCCAGGTCCTATCCGTGCGGCTAGTATTAAGCAGCAGTATGCTGAGTCACGTGTCATCAGTGGGTAGTATTTTACAACCAGAACGCCCTCACCGCGTACTTTGAACCGAGACCCCAAGTCGTCAATCCAAGACATTTATGCTCTCTGCGTCCACAGCTCCTGATTGGCTATGAAGCTTTCAAAACCTCCCTGCTAGTAGTCGAACTCTAAGCCCTCCATCCCAAGAGTTTGCAGAGTAGGTCCTCATACCACCCTCGGGGCATCTCCCCTTCGGCTTTCTTGAGCAAGGTGACGACCTCTCGGAGAAAGCACTCCGAGGACGTGGCTGGGTTTACAAAGCGTTTTTCGATGCATGGCCTTAGGCATCTGCAGGCTTGAATTTTGCGCCTCACATTGGCCCTGAAGCCGAAACGTCGCAAGTGCAGCCAGAGCCGTCTTTCCAAATTCAAAAAACCTAAATCAAAAACCCTTTTTCAGCAGGCTTGTAGGTTCTCGCCTGTACAAGCTGTTCATGTTCGCCAACAGGTGTAGACGCACTACTAAGCTCCATAACCGAGTCCGGTCAAACACCCTAAACCCTGAACCCCTAACAAGCTAAAGCTGCAACCTCTGAATCTGAAGCACAAGCCCAGGGTCTCGACACCCTAAGTGCACTCTAAACTCTAAACATGTCTCTGTCTACACCCCAAACCTCAAGCCCCATGACCGCAAACCCGAAACCCCAACCCAGTTCCCAACTTGCCAAAAGGCCTCGTCGTGCTTGAACTTTGCTGCCTTATCTTTCGCAGTATCGGCCTCCTTTGGATCCTTGCCTAGGCATCAGCAGGGGGAATTTGGAATGTCGTTTTTTTGTGGGCTCTTTTCCAACTGCACGGGTCTAACATTGTCAATTTCAGGGTTAGGCTTGAAGGCAGGATGATGTATTGCGATACCTCACAGGCACTATTTTGAAGCAGGACGACATGTGTTGCTGAAATGCTCCAGCATCCTCCTCTTCCTGTTACTGCTGCTACTCCTCTGCCTTCTCCTCCTCCTGTCCTCCCCCTACACAACTGCTACCACGGCCACTCCCACTTCCACTCCTACTGCTCCTCCTGCATGGAAATCATTAGCTTTTGGGCATGGATGCCATGTTCTCAAACGATTTGGATGAACATCAAGACCACCAAATTAGACAAACAAGTTTCTTTCTGATCGCTAGTTTCTGGTCACGAAAATCCAGACCTCAAAAAATAGCCAAAAAAACAAGAAAATCGCAAAGCCGAGAGCTGTAAATACCAGTAAGTTTGGCTGCAAGATTGAAGAACAAGCTTCAAAAATCTGTAAGAAAAAAACCACGCGCTTTCCAAAAGTTCAACAACGAGAACAAACAACGCTGTAAAAACATTATTTCTGACAACACGAATAAGTCTGCAAAAAGAAAGGTCTTGGCGTCGCGCAGGGGGGGAAATACTACTACTACTGCTGCTGCTGCTGCTGCTGCTGCTACTACTACTACTACGACGACGACGACTACTACTACTGCTACGACTGCTGCTAGTACTACTACGAGTACTAGTACGAGTACGAGTACGTGTACCTTTAACTCGAGTCAGACGCACTCGGACTATCCTGGGGTCCGCTTCTTTACTAAGCCCCCAGAAAAAATCCGACTACTTCGCTGCTATGTTTGGCTCTTTCGTAAAACTCCCCATTATCCGCAAACCCTAAACCCTTCGTTTCTGAAACTTCCCTAACTAACCCGAGCCTCAAACCTTGTTTTCTGAAACCTTCCCAACCGCCCAAACAAAGAGCCCCCCCTCCCTGCCCACAGTTCGCTCCTTCGGGCGCCACGCAGCGCACATGTGGGTCGGCCTGCGCTTCGAGGAGGAGCCTTGGATGAAGGGCTTTAATGCATTGGAATGGGCTTCCCTTTGAGGCTCCTTTACAGGCTCCAAACGTCGGCATTGATCATTAGAACTAAGTTCCTTTCAGGGTTCCTTACAATGTTCTATAAGGGCTACTATAAGCACTCTAGAGCACAGGGGTCTTAATAAGTTAATTAAATGGGGTTCCTTTTTGGTGTGCCTTCGAAGGGTTCTCAGGGTCTCCATTACAAATTTGGTGTATATTATAGTTTCAATACATAGGACGCTCCGAGGAATAGTACTACAAACTATTCAAAGCGGTCTCAAAACAATCCGACAATAGATCTCAGGGTTATCATAATCATGCCCAAAAGACTTCACGCACTTGGCATGCCCGGCCATGGCAGCCATGTGAAGCGCATTGACATCCGTGTAGTGCATGTTCACGTCACCATTGAAGATGTGGTCTTCGTCCCCCTTTCCACATGCGGCTGTGGGTTGAATGAAATGTAACGCATACTAGCGTAGACTATCATCTACTATAGTAGACGAATGGTACACTATACTGCAGTATACTACAATGTACTCTAAGACGATGTTGCAGGATAACAACATCATAAGCCCAGTGCAGTGTAACGGGGCCTTGCGCAGGAGCACTTCTAACTGCTCCAGGTCCCCTTGGTATGCGGCCATGCACAGAGTCTCCAGGTTGACGCCATTGTACTTCTGGTAGCGTGCAGGGTTGGGAATCGGATTCACGAAGCGGTCGACGGCCGCCATGCTGCAGCAAGGCTATCCATAAGCTTGGGCCGGAAAAAGAGCGGTTTCGCAGACCTCACTGTGATCAGGAAGATGTTATGTTGTGATCAACATGACCTCCATCCCCAACAAGTTGGAATTCGCTGCCTGCTGAGGCTCCGCAGGCCATCCTTTTGAACCTATAGCAGGCTACAGCACAATATCATACATTATAGCAGATATTGTAGTACACCGTCTAGTATACATTACAATATACATTACATGATCGTATATCGGGACGGTGGAAGTATGCCTGGCTTGGCTGGGAAGCCACAGGATGCTGCATTCCACATTCCCTGGAATTTTGGAGGACCCTCGGAACGGTTTAGGGACAGGCTTTAGCTTTAGGGCTTAAAGGGTTCAGGCTTTAGGCTATAGGGTTGAGGATTTAGGGTTTAGGTTTTAGGGTTGAGGATTTAGGGTTTAGGGGAGATCCCTGGAAGAACCCCGGGAAGACCGGACCCTCTCTGGGGCTTCGGCCGGTTCCGGGGGCTTCGGCAAGGAGGCCAGAGTCTGAGAGATCCAATTCTGCACCTTGTGGGCTTCCGGTTTTCCGGTTTAGGGTTCAGGTTAGGCCTTTATTAGTTTAGGGTTTAGGGTTTTTGGTTTAGGGTTTAGGGTTGAGGGTTTAGGGTATCAGTGTTTAAGAGCTTAGGGTGTATATAGGGCGTGGGGATCCGCGCTGAGCCCGAAAACAAGAGCCGCCTGGCCCTCTGCTCTCAAGACGGACAGAAGCAACCGCCCTTAGCATCCGCACCCCACTTCGCCAGCATCTCATGCTCAACCCTTTGTGAATGAGGTCTCTCTGAAGATGAGGCCCTAAACCCTGAACCCTTTTCAGCATGGGCCTGGATTGTGCGCCAGCGAACCCTCCTTAACAGCCTGAACCCTAAAACCTCAACCCTAAACCCTAAACCCTCAACCCTAAACAATAAACCAATGCTGAAGGCCTCTGGCGGACTGGTCCTGGATACTTCCCACTCGGGGCGGCTGCCTGAAGCAAAGGCTTTGGATCAGAACGCCTGGATGAAGCTGTGGTCGCATTAGGCTTTAGGAATAGAGCCGGAGCGTATTTGACGTTTGGGCTAGGACGGAAGGGTTTGGAGCGTGGATGTAGATCCTGTGGTTATTCTGCTTGGCTTTGCGCCGGGAAAGAGTTAGATCGGGGCTAGGTTCCGCGAACGTGCACGACTTGGACGGCATCGCAGATCGAGCCGTGGCACGCAAACACTCTGCACCTCTTCAGTTAGTTTGCTGTCGAGGCTTCGGGTTTTCTTTCAGCGGAAACATCCATCCACTTAGGCTCCAGCCGTATCCCTCCGTGACGCCCAGCATCCGCTTGAGATCGTTGATCCGCGCCACCATTGGCGGCAGCTCGGGATCCTCTCTAGGATGGGGTTTGGGGCCGATTGGGGCCCTTTCGGGTGACCCCCTGTTCTGGCTGCCAAGGTCTGAAGCTTGTCGGTGGAAGTCCACCCGCAAGCATCTGCCCTTACTAGCATCGTGCAACAGTGGATTAAAATCGGCGTGTACAGACGTCTTGTCCTGGGCACTTTGGAAACCCTTGATGCCACCGAGGCTTTCAACAGCCCCACCACCACCAACAACAACACCAACACCAACACCACCACCACCACCACCACCACCACCACCGCCACCGCCACCGCCACCGCCACCACCACCACCACGTCTAAAGTTACTACTAGGATCACGACTTCTGTTCTACCACCACTATGAACTCAACTACACCACCCCCACCCTGGCTATGGTGAACTCCGAGGCCTGTGTCCCAATGACAAGCCCAGCACAAGAAGGGAGATGCATAACATGAAAGGCAGAGGAGGCGTCAGGACAGCGATCAGAACATATGATGACAATTTCTGAGAGTTTCCCAATGCATGTCGCAGAACGCCGTTCTTTGATGAGGCAAACCCTGACTACCTGGTTTGCGGACAAGGTGCGGGGTGCTCGGATCAATCAAAAAAACAACGAGGGACACACCACACTTCAAATCTGCAAGATTCGACTCGTTAAAGCAAAGAGTCACGAACCCAAATAAACCCTAGATTCCTGAAGCCCCAAGGCAAGAACCCTGAACCCTGAACCCGAGTGCTTCGCTGGTCTGGGAAACATCATGGCCCCCAATTTTTTGAAGTCCTCTTCGAAGCTGCCAGGACCTGAGGCGTCGCATCTTTGCGGTTTGGCTTATAGTGGAGTTTCAAGCTAGTTTTCTTTGGGCTTCGCGGGGAGGTGTTGAGTTTTCTCCCTACGCCCAGCTGACCAAGTCGAATGTCGTCCGAACTGAAAAGTGAAATATGCAAGTGCGAACGCCCAGGCCAACCACACTCTCCGAAGCAGGCCCAAACCTAGATTCAGGGCCTAGGGTATCGGGGTTCACAGTTTTTTTCACACGGGGTTCTTAGTACAAGCTGTGCTGAGGTAGGGGGTTTGAGATTTGAGGCGCGCGATAGTTAGGCTTAAAGGCTTAGGGTTTATCGTTTCTTCTCCAAGCCCATAACGCGGGCTTTCGGTCGAGGGTATGGGGCTGAGGGTGTAGAGGTGTCAAGGTCTAGCTTCAGCACTAAATCGCCACAGCGCAATGCGCAGGTTCTCCCTACAAGAACTGCGCGAGGCAAGACTAGATGCGGATAAACACCTCTGTGCTGGGGCACGAGCACATATACCGCGTTCTCGACGCAGGGTCATACCTGTCTCATGTGTCACGCCTTTGGGAGTTGAGCATTGGGTGGAGGCTGCTACCGCCGATGGGGTTGGGCAAGTTTAGTCTGTGTAAAAACGAGTGGACTCTCTTTGCCATCGTTACCTGCAGGATGACCCCCTACTTTCAGTGCAACGCCCTTCCAACATATCGAGACTCAGGTGACCAGACTCTTCGAACACTCGCTTCTTGATGGTCTGTCTGGGCCACAAGTACCAGGTTACAGGTAAAATATCTAATACTAGATAAAATACCTATATTATATAAACGCTTAACTGTAAATGATGGTATACTACAGCATACTATAGACAGTTTAGGGCTTCGGGAATGTAGGTTTGTTTTCATTGGTTGGGCTTGACAGATGGACGACCCTAAACCCCAGAAGGGGTCCTAATCGAGAGAACCTTCCGTACGTCTGAGGCAGCGACAAGGCTTCGGAGATCAATCCTGCAAAGAGGACTACAGGCCTAAGCCCTAAAACCATAGTAAAACCCTTCTGGCATCCATGGTTAGGGGTTTAAACTTGAAACTCTGGGGTTGGGTCTGTCCACCTCAAGTCCCGAACTCCAAACACTCTCAGAGTTCCGTTTCCGGGACTTTAGGTTCTCTTGGCTCAGTGTAATGCTCGCTGGTTGGCAGGCAGGCTGCGTACTCAAACCCTGAAATCCCAAGGCCTTAAATCCCACAGCTCAGTGGCCAAGTGTCTCTCTTTCAATGCTCTTGGGTTTACATGGAGGCGGAAGTCAGGGCTCCTTTTTTTACACAGGCTTGATTGGAGCTCGCCCGGCCAATGTCCCTCGTAGCACATCGCACTCGTGGCGAGATGCCCAAGGCTAAGTACGCACAATCCTCATGATTTTACNNAATCTGTCGGATACGCTGTTGAAAGAGCCGACGAACTGAAGTCAGGGCTCCTAAACCCTAAACCCTAATGGCAACAGCAAGTTCCCTGTGCCTGTGGCGCCCGTCGAATCTTTCGAAGGCCTGACGGTTTCACTGTAAGGGACCAGCTATAACTGCTACTACTACTACTACTACTACTACTACTACTACTAGTACTACTACTACTACTACTACTACTACTACTACTAGCTACTACTTACTACTTACTACTACTACTACTACTACTACTACTACTACTACTACTACTACTGGTTCTTAAGGGGTTTAGCATAGAAGTTTAGAAGAACTCAACAACACTCAACCCTGAAGGCTTAACGCCGCCTACTACTTTGGGCTTAGGTGGTTAAGGATGTAGCGGCTCAGCTTTGATGTGGAGTTCGGGAATAATTTGCTAGAGGCTGCACGCTGGCCGCGGGAGCGTCCTGCTCCGGCCCCTGCAGTTAGACTACACAGCTATATAAGTATATAACTATATAACAGTATAAAGACATAGCATATACAGCTGTATAACTAAGAATAAGGGTGGCTGCGGGACCTAGCTCCAGATTGGGTTCTGCGAACTTACCGACTCTTCTCCAGCAAGGCTGAAGAAGAACACGTGCACGCGCATCGTTTATATATATATATATACCATTTTATTTCTTGACAAATGCTTGCATACCGCATGTGCATATGCATAAATCAGTGTGCATGTACACGTTGTAATGTGTGTGCCAAAGTCGCAGAGGCAGATGCTGATGAATTTGCGCAAAGACATAAACATGAGTGCCAGATGTGAACATAAGGACAAGCGGACGAAGGACAAGCAGATGCAGATATGGACATCAACTAGATTCCAGATAAATAGGTGGATACACGAATACAAAGACATAGCGCTGTATTTCCCCCGAACCCCAACCGTACTGTAGACAAACATCCACTGGGGCACCCGGCAGCTTGGCCAGAGAGCGCTGCGCCTGAGTCTTGAAAGCCAGGCGCCGCTCGCGCTCCTGGTGCTCCGGACGTGCTGCCAGCATTTGGACCGAAGCCCAAGAAAGTCCGCATTGCTAATGATTAGGCTGTCAAACCAAAAAACTGAACGATCATTCGGCACGAGGATTGGCGATACTGGGCTTTACAAAGGGGCTTCGGGGTTGTATGTGTTGGTCTCCGACGACTTGCCACATAGCGATACAGCTTGGTGTGGGGTTTAGGGCCTTGTCGTGTTCGGGCCAATATGCTGGCCTGTACGCTTCAAGGCGATGGTCTCGAAACTACAGGCTACGGTTTTGGCACTTTCAGCATGCTGGCTCCCTTCAGCAGGGCTCGACCTGAATCCTAAACCGACCAGACTGTTGCTTGACGTGAGACGCATGCACATGTTCAGCACAAGGTGTGTTTATGCGCACACAGTGTTGCAATCTGTGCAATCCATTCGGGCAAAATACTTCTCACTACGTCGCTTCATCCACAGACCTACCTACCTATGTGCCTGCCTACCTACCTACCTACCTATCTTCCTATGCACTTACATCCGAAAAACTCGACATGTATGTGTGTGTGTGTTTAAATAAATAAATAAATATATATATATATACACACATATACATATACACATATATACATACATACATACATACATACTTTCACTTTCCGCGTTGCAGAGATGTCTCGGCTACAGCGATGGAGGACAAGCTCTAAGAGCCCGGTTCAGCTGTGCAGTCACTGCACATCCTCCGCACCATCGAAAACTCTCGAGAGAAGAAAAGACGACTCCGCCCTCGGCACAAATGCCCACTGAAAGCAGGGCAGTCACATCGATCGTTGGTAAACAAGCAGATACACATCAGAGCAGTAGGGATTGAGGTCCTCGATCGGCTCCAAGCCGGTCCAGTCATCAGAAATGTAAACACGCTGGGGGCCTTCAAACAACAGCGATCGATAGTGACCTTGAGTCGGGGCGTCTCCTAAGTGAGCAACAGCAGCCTTGAGGTGATAGGTCTCGCTACGGGTATGCGTACAGTGAGCACTAACAAAGACGGGAAGTTGAACAGTATACTCGAAAGTCACAGCATAACGACGCTTAGTAGCAACACGATGTTGTTCATCATAGTCAAAACGACCTATCTGCAAAATTACCGCCGGAGGGGCGAGTAGGGCTGCATGGACCTGGTCCTGCCAACACCATTGATCAATCAAATGCTGAACCCTCACAGCACCACTGCCTAAAATGGCGTCAGATGGCGGCAGCAGGATCAGGGGGGCCGATTGGCCCTGGTCGACTACAATGGTCTCGTCCCCTTCGAGGCCTCTAGCCTGCCACGGAAGTTCCGTGGCTTCTTTGTTGAAAGAAGGCCGGGCGCCCAGATACAGCAGAAACTCAGCCGCATCATGTTGAAGCCCCGGAGATTCCCAACCCTGCATCTCGGACAGCCACTCGGCAATATCCCACAAGTGAATCAACCGACCTTGAGACCCCTTAAGAACCTGAGCAACCCTCTGAAGAGTGTCGGTGAAAACAGCATGACCCCGGGAAGCCAAGCTGCTGTCCAAATGCAAAAGCCCCGTCATGACAGCATTGGCATAACAAAAGTTTTGCCGGTTGCCGAGCCTCAGTTGCCAGACTTGGTCAGCGAGGAGATCTTCTGGGCCAGGGCGCTCATCTTCATGCGCTCGTGGCGAAGGTAGCACCCGCTGGCCGCCCATACGGAGGAACCGACCAATCGGTGAAGTCCAAGCCAGGTTGCCTGTGCCTCCTGTGTACGAAGGCCGATCTCCATGAACATGCTCACCACCGGAGACTCGTACTCCGCAGCCAAGGGACGGCTCGCATGGAACCTCTGCACCACCAGGGGCTGCGGCGCCGCAACGATGAGCTTGTCCAAGATGTCGTTCACCTCCTGCGGCGTCAGGACCGGGGCAGAGGTGTCGCGGACGTGGGTCTGCTGGGCCGGGTCCCACTTGATGCCGTAGATCTCCTCCCCCGTTGCAGATGTCCAGCCCAGACCTTCCGCTGTCGAACGGGAGGACGGGGTGCTCAGCATCTGGGAGAACTTGGCCTTGACAACACTCAAGAAGTGTTGATAAAGTACCACTCTCATCGGTGCCCGAAGTGCCTCGGGGTTCTCCTTCTTCGTGGTGTGCCAGGCTTGGCCGATCTTGTGCAGTTCTTGGGCCAAATTGCCTTGTGTGCGCGCCTGTATGAAGAGCATGAACCCGGAATCTTGTCGGAGAATCGTCTGTTGCGCTTCCTGCCGGAGCACCAACCTGGAGAGCATGTTGACAAGGGAGCGCATCTCCGTCAGCTCCTGGCCTGGGTCCTGACGCTGCTGTTGCCCTCGGCGGTGAGATTCCCGTGGCTGATCCGTCCTTGCATCCCTGTTGCTGGGCCAGGAGCCTCGGGAGGGTGAGGCCTGCTGGGCATTCGTCCGCTTCGGGCCGCGTCCTTTGCCGGGCTGCCCTCCCTTTTGGCTTGGCCTTTGCCACTTGGGACTTGGGAGGGTGGTCCACTTGAAGCTCCTCGTCGTCGTCCTCCACCAGAGCGTGGCTCCATTCCATGGCCCGGGGGTGCTGCGCTTGGTGGGTCATGGACTGGAGGAAGTTGAGCTCCTGAGTGGCCATCATGAGCTCTGTCGGCGTGTTCATCTCCTGTCGGTGGGCCATCAGGTCGCCGAACATGTTCACGAAGTGACTCCGGATGGTCACCAGTGAGGACGGCTTCTTTACCCCTGGCTAATCTACGGTGTAGATGGACACCATTGAAGATGCCTATGCAGGATCGGAGGTGGGCGTCCTTACGCTTAAAGGTCTGACCACAATATTGGCAGGGATTCGAGAGGCTCAGCTTGCTGTCTTTGATGTCCCGGATGCAGCGGTCAACCAAGGCTTTGCATTCAGGGTGCTTAGCCGCCATATGTCTACGAACATACTGAGGTGAAGTACTCCAGTGATGGCATTCAAGACAGTGATGGTGTTTGCTCTGAACTGCCGGAAGAAGGGCAAGATCTTGCCACCTACAATCCTTGGCACAAGTGAGAATCTCCGGCGAAGAGACGAGGGCCTCCGTAAGCAATGGCACAACTTCCGAGCTGGTTGCATTGTTCTGGTATATAGCTCGCAGAAACTCACAGCTGCGCGTGTTGACATGATAGTTGAAGGCATGCCAAGTGCTGAAAGCATGTAGGCAATGTTTGCATTGGGGCATGCCGTCTTTGGCGTGCGCCATCTCCGCCCCTTTAATAGCCTCTTGGGCCGCTGACTGTCGCTGCTGTTGCTGAACTTCGCTGAGGTGGTGACAAAAGACATGTCTGCGCAGGGAGGCTTGGGTGGAGAATTGCTGCCCACATTCTTCGCAACAAAAGATTTCGTGTAACACCTTGGTAACCTGGAGCAGGCTGGCTTTGGGAGGAGTCACAGTTGGGGCTTCAGGAGGCTCTGGGCTCCAGCAGCTAGCCGCGTCGAAAAGGTGCCCCCTCAGAATGCCACGCCATTGTAGCTGGGCCTCGCCTGGTGCGAGCGCAGCAGGGAGCGATGGATCCAAGGCTGCCCGTTGCTGTGGGGCCTGCTGCATCCTGGCCACCGGGTCCGGGAGGCCGAGGCGGCGTACAAAATCAGAGTTGGTCTCCTTAGTGAGCATGCTGTGGGATTTGGCGATCGATCTGGCCTGCTTGACGAGCTGAGATTGCATCGACTGAAACTCTTTAAGAGGGAGACCCGTGCAATCCAGCGAATGTAGCATTGCCGGCCAGATGCAGCCCTGCCAAAGCTGTAGTCTCAGTTTGAGCGGCACAGTCCGGTTGCGAAGAATAACCGAGAGCCTGGAGAAGGAATTCCTCGCTAGGGATAGCCGGTGCTTGAAGGTGTCCTGCTCAAACTTGCGGAATCCTATGACGGCCCCCAGGTAGACGTGTTGCGACACAATCTTCAGATAAAGGACCTTGTCGTCGACAATAAACCGAAAGTGTCGGCCCGTAGGCCTCTGCACCGTATAGCGGTCCAGGGCCTTGTGGGCTTGAGGTCCTTGCAGTTCAAGAACAATGACTGTCTTATCCTGACTGATGGTGAGGCCTTGCCTGAGCAGGTGCGTCAGAACATGTTTCATGGCTGCATAGGCCCGTTCCAGGTCCCCGCCACACAAGATGGTCCAGCCGAAGTGCAGGTCATCAGCGTAACTTGTGTTGGCACGGTGAATGTCCAGAATTTCAGGGTCATGCATTTGATGCAGCAGCCATCCACAGTACACCGCCCAAAGCAGCGGTGAGAGTCCACACCCTTGCCTTAGTCCACGTTTCAGTGGGACTTCTTGTGTGAGCCCGCAGTGCGAAATGCTAAGACGTGCGGTGTGATGTACCAGTAGGATGGCCTCGATGAGGGGCTGAGGCACCGCAGCGAACTGCAAGGCGGATTGGAGGGCCTCCCATGGGACATGGTCGTAGGCGCATGAAATGTCTAGGGAAAGATGGCATCCTCCGTAGAGCTTGGCGTTCGTGTGGCCATAGCGTTTGCCATGGATGTTGCAGACGTTGGCCTGTACCAGTCGCCGAACAGAGGCACAGTGTCCGATAACTCTTTCCAAGGCCTGGGCCAATGTCCGTCCCGCAACATAGGCGGGATCCGGGCCAGAAACACAAGGGCCGGGCCTTGCAGGCGTTTGGCAAGGACAGCTGCCAAGATTTTGGCTTGGGCAGGTAGTAGTGAGATGGGCCTCAGGTGTGCCGGAGTGCGCATGGGCTTGCCCGGCTTCGGCAGCAAGACAAGCTCGCTGGTACACCACGACCGGGGTAGGGACGAGCTGTCCTTGTGTAGGTGTCGGGCGAAGTGCAACTCGAGCTGGGGCGCAATGTCCTGGCGGAACCATTTCCACAAGGCCGCGGGCGCGCTGACACTGGGCATGGCCTTGGAGGGCTTGAAGCGTTCGAGGGCCTCCAGAATCTCCGCGGAGGTGATAAGGAGGTCCTGACTAAGGCGGGGCGGCGCGGTCTCAGGGCCCTCATAAAGTGCACGGAAGTACTTGATAATCTGATCGAACTCCGCCTCGTGGGTCTGCAGAGAGCCATCGGCTGCCCGAAGTTGTAGTCGACGTCGAGGGCACCTCGGGGCAAAGCGTTTGGCTGCCTGGTAGACGTTAGATGATTGTACCGCTTCGGCGACCTTGTGGGTCTTCCTGGCCCGGCATTGTTGTCGAAGGACATGTACCTGACGTTGGAGCTGGGCCGCAGTCGACCAAGCCTGTAAAAGGAGGTTGGGTGAAGGGCCGGCGCGCCTCCAGCGTCCGAGGAGTTGGCCCACTTTCTGAAGGGACGTGGCCCACATGTGCTGGACCTGTTTGGTGAGGGACATCGGCTCCAGCTGTGTGTCGGGGGGCAGCACAGAGCCTGGGTGGGTCCGGACCCGGGCATGTGCGTTGACTGCCTGTTGCCATCCTGCAAGAAGAACTTCATCCAGTGAGGCTTCCGGGACGGGCTGTGTGTGGCCTGCCTGGATCGGCGGGCAGAGGCCACTGTCCACTTGTGCCTGAAGGAGCTGCACGAAGGGGGGCTGCTTCAGTGCGTCCTGGACCGTACGGGGTAGAAGACGCTGCGGGCGGGGAAGTGGTGCCGGCCTCCCGGCAATGGCAGAGTGGTGCACAGAGGGAGGTGCCTGCAGCCGGTGCGTGGCACGAAGTCTGCCATGAAAGGTCGGGATTGCTTCGCTAGGGGGTCGACCTGCACAATCCTGCCAATCGCGAAGTCGATCTGAGAGCCGTGCTGGGTGGAGGCATTCGGCGGGACGTACGTTCTGGCCTTGACCCCTGCGCCTGACCATGAGTTGAGTGCACAAAGCTGCGCCCTCAGGATCTCTTGAAAGGCGCTCTGGTCCGGGTGGTGCGCCTGGTTCTGGACCACCCCCGTGCCACAGAGGGGCAACTCCGGGGTCACAGTGGAATTGAAGTCCCCCAACAGGAGGCATGTGCTTCTCTGGGGAATGCTACTGACCCACCTATCGATGGCTTGCCAGACCCTCCTGCGTTGCTTGGTCATAGCATCGGCCCGGTGTTTGCCTTGGAGTGCCATTTTGCCGGGATTCCAGGCCCACTGGTAAGTGCACAGGATGTGCATGGGCATGTCAAACAACAGACGCAGGTGGACTAAGCGACCAGGCTCAAGGACGTTGTACCGCAGATGGGAAGCGCAAACTGGACCTGATGAGACATAGAATGCCTGCTCTGTCTGGTCCTGAGCTATGAACAGCACACCACGTCTGAGCGCCTGGTTGGTCCAGAGAGGCTGTGAACTCCGAGTCCTCTCGCCAGGCCGTCTCCAGGAGGATGCAGATGTCCACGGGTCGGTTGGCCTCGTGTTCCTGCTGTAACCATACGAGAACTTCACGATAGCGGGTGTTGGGGAGGCCACCTGTATTCCAATTCACGATCCGAAGACGGGGTCGCTGCGATACTGGTGGTCTGGCCTGGTGCGCGGGCTTGGCTGCTGCTGCATCCGGGGTCGGCCGGGGACGCCGTAGTTGATCCAGCCGCAGGAGCCTGCCACGGTACCAGGTGGTGTGGGTGGGGCTTTGCTCAGCCCGAAAAATTGCTCGTCGGAGAGCCCGTTTCCGAATGGTTGACGGAGGTGCTTGTTGCAATACGGGCTGATGGCAAAATGCACTTGGCTTCGCGCCGGAATATACCGTTGAAGCTCGGTGTGAGGCTCCCGAGTCCCTGAAGTGCGCAGCGGACTCAACCCTCGCATCAACAGTGGAAACCAGCATCGGCAAAGAAAGGAAGAGCAGCAGACGACAAAGTCCCGTCGAAGCGCTGCTAGCTGTGGTTCCACTGCCCCGGGACTTGGGACCCGGGCGGCTGCTTGTAGTACAGGAAGATGGGTAGGACAGCGACCTGCCGGGTGTCATGGGCCGTAACTGTGTGAGAGAGGAGGAGGAAGAGGGCCCACTGTTAGCATGTGGGCTGGGGTGCGGACGCCGTAGAGGACGACACATAGCCAGCTGTATCAGCACCTGGGTGTACCTGATCAGGTCAGAGAGGGAGACCAGGAAAGCCATGATGTACGTGACGAATAAGAGTGCACACATACGAGCCGCCGGCCGCAAAGAAGAAGAGCTGCTTGTAGCGTACCTGGCCGGCGATGTCATAGGCATTGGCTGTATTGTAAGGAGTGCTGGGGTAGGTGGCAAGGCAAACCGCCGCATTGCTATACAAAGGCAAACGTCACCAGCCAGTATTTTCCCTCGAGGCCAAAGATGCGCGAGATCCGGTGCCCACGGGCGTGGCCCTTGGAACCATGGTTGAGTCCCTTTCAGAGGGGCATCTGAGCAGCCCTGAGTTTTGGAAGCTCGGGTGTGCCAGGCAGTCAGGCCAACGTACTCGCTGAAGCTAGTAGGGCAGACACCCTCCAAAGGTCCACCCAAAACTGTGAGAAGCCCTGGCCAGCGACATGCCAGCATGGACAGGAGCCTGTGCCTAGCCCTCTCACACTCAGTCGTCCCGAGGCCGCCTGTACTACAAGGTGGCTGGCAAGGACGGCGCCAGGAGTCACGATGTGTGCAATCAAGTGGGGGCCCCGACTTGCGACTCGCCTTCGGCTTTGCTGTTGGGGTAGAGCCCGAGGAAGGTGCCGTGGAGGACGAAGGCCTGGAAGTGCCGCTGCGTGGCCGAGCAGGGGGAAGATCAGGGAGCTCGCTGGACCACCCTATGATGCGCCGGTCGCCCTCGATGTTGCGGAGTATGTCCTGAAACTCATGTTCAACTTCGAGCCTGTGCAGTTCCGCCGGGGTCATGACCATCCTGCCTTCACGGGCCATGGTTTCCGTGATCTCCGCCGCTACCGCATTCGCAGTAAAAGGTTCCTCCGCTTCATCGCCGTCGTCGCCCTCGTCCGCAGCCTGTGGGTCATCCGGAGCTGGGCCCGCACCATGGTCTGCAGCCGCGACCTCGAGCGTGTTTGGGTGGAGTCCTTCGGCATGGGAGAGGTGGCTCACCGTGACACAGATGTTGTCCAGCTCCCTCCACCCCCAAAGAGAGGTGCGTGAGCACCCTGACCGGGGAGAGTCCCTCTGACTCCCAGAACCCCGCGATGCGACCTGAGAGCTGTTGACTCGGGACCCGCAACGCTTGAACGGGGCTGGGGACAGGTGGGCCCCAAGGGCCCGTCCTTTGGCCTCGCCCATCATCAGACCCTTCGACCAGAGTCTCCTCGAAGTCCGCCGAGTCAGGGGGCCAAGCATCGCCAGGATCGCGGTCAGGAGGCTCCAGTTCGGAGCTGGTGTCGTCTCGTCCAGCCATGTCGAGGCCGCGCACGCCGACGCGGAGAGGTCGGACTTCGCAGCGGCTATGAGCCCAGGCAAAGAGACCAGTTATGAAGTCCAACCCCCAACCGCAAGGTGACCCTATTGCATGCAAGACAACATGGAGGGGGCACTGCGATAGCATCTTGAAGACGAGCTGTAGCCTGCAGGCAAGCGCCGGTAAGCTGTTGACGCGGAGGGTCGGCCTGTCGCGTCGGGGCCGACGCCTGGAGCCGCGACCTCGGTGTCGAAGACGCCAAAGACGAAGTCGTTTCCCTGGGCAGCTGTCGGGCAGGGGAGCGAGCTGGGGTCGTGTAGCCCTACCTGCGTCAGTCCAGGCTGTGGAGGTCAATGTGGCCCAGGTTGAAGGGGTCGAGGTAGGAAGGCCATAGGGTGCTGTGCAGGCTCGGGTAGTAAAGAAGACACCATCGTTGCAGGGCCGACTCGTCTGGAGGATATACTGAAAGCCTGGCGGCGGTAAGCAGAGCGCATGGGTGGCCATCGATCCATCGGATGTCCCAGGCGTTAAAGTAATCCGGGTCAGACAGCCATCCTCGGGCTTCTTGGCACATACAGTGGCCGACGAATGTCCGTAGGTGCAGCCGCAGCTGCTGCCGCTGACAGAGCTCTCGGGAGTATTCACGTGCCGGCGATGCAGGGACCTTGTTGCGCCCGCGAGGCTCAGCCATGTTGAGATCCCACACAGTGCAGCGAGGGCCCACAAAAGGCGGAGGGCCCACCAGGGCATATAATATTTATACGTCAACGTCAAGTCGCAGGCAGTGCCGGAAAATGTTGGTTTTCCCACGAACACGGATGCCCTTGAACAATGTCGACGCAGGCTGCTACCCTACCGGGGGTCCCGGTTCAATCTGCAGCCGAGATGCTTATACATACATACATACATACATACATACATACATACATACATACATACATACATACATACATACATACATACATACATACACACATACGACATACAAACATCACGCGGATATGTGCAAAATGCCA
>CAJNDV010031943.1:6868-42870 GCA_905221635.1 Symbiodinium sp. CCMP2456 | reverse complement strand
TCTCATACATGACGTCCAGCACACACATCAGATGATTCATGACAAGTTTGGAAAGGTCATCTTGTTCAACATAGCTTCAGATGCCGTTGATCGGCGGATGCGAAATCTGGCTCCGCAGTAAAGCTGCTAGGGCTGCTTGCTCCAACTCCGGGCGAAGTGGAAAGCCTGTTGCAAAAAGGGTGTAAAAAGGGACCCTACTTCAGAAAACTACCCAGTTGTTGTACAGCATAGCAAGAAAACTCAGTCTCGAAGCCTGCGAACCCCACAAGCCTAAGCAGGGAGACCCCACAAATTTCGAGATGCGTGTGAGTCGAAGAGGGCTGAGAGTCTGGGACAAGTTGGGATCAGGGTTTAGGGATGTTTAGGGTTTAGGGATGTTTAGGGTTTAGGGATGTTCAGAGTCGGCGGACGAGTGGCTACCTACCAGGCGTCGTTCTTGCAAGCCTGCAGCAAAAGGGATGTTCAGAGTTTAGGGATGTTTATAGGGTTGGGGGTTTAGGGACCTCTATAGGTTCTAGGACCAGGGGTTGGGGAATTGTTATGGATATTTGGGTTGTGTATGGCCAAGGCTCACGTGGTAGGGTCAAGCAAGCTACCTGCGAAAATGGAGGCTATGATTGCTAAACACAAGACTCCCAAATGATTTTTTCTGTGTCAAGCCTCATCGAGAACAAAGGTGTTAATTAAAGTGCCTAACCTCCACGTTTAGGGTGTTGTGGCGAAACCTCGCCTGCCCCGTGCGAGCGTGAGAGTCGAAACCCCGAATAGTTCCTAAATCCTGAACCCTTATGATCAAGCATTACACCCTGTCAACCCTAGGCCATGTCAGACCTAACGTTTAGATCTCAAGTTTTTAAGCCCTAAGCGCCACAATGCTGAGGACAGGCGATCCACTCAGCTTTTTCCCGCTCAGTGGCTGGGCGAATGGGACTTTGCTGCCTCTTCTCGGGTTTCAGGTTTGTGGGCTTTGGCACTGTGGGTTTGGGGGTAGTACCCTCATGACCGTCCTCTGGTCTGGTTTCTTGCCAGTCTAAGCGAACAGGAGAAGAAGGAGTACGTGTTATATATGATCATCATCATGGAGTCGCCGCAGAACTTGAGTTCTGGAATTGCTGTTTTAAAATGTTGCTGTGGTGAAACGAGACTGTATACACAGAATTCACTTCAGTCCCTATCCCCCAAGCCCAGACCCTGAACTCCCAAAACCCTGCCTAGTGCCAGTGTCAAAACCCCGTCGGAAGCTGCGAGAATTCGGGTCTGAGGATCTTCAGGTCCCCCACAAAAGTACCCTTAAAGTTGTGTTGTTAAAGGGGGTTGTGTGTACTTTTTGGTGTGTTATATGTACTTTTCGTTGGTTTTATATGTACTTTTATTGTGTTGGTGATTTAGAGCTCCACAAGGGTCTTAAGACTAGGTTCCCCAGTAGTCTGTCTGGTGCTTAGTAGGGAATGCGGGAATGGGTTATAGGGACTACTATAAGGGACCTTCAGGGACTATCATAGGGATCCCTAAACCCTAAACCCTAAACCCTAAACCCTTCCCCCATTCCCTACTAAGCACCAGACAGTAGTGCCTTTCGGCAGTTTGTTGCCCCCAGCAGGGCCGCGGAGCCTTGGCTCTCGAACGACTCGCGACAATCTTAAACCCGGAGGATCCCAGACTATCGAAGCCATGCCTGCCCCTGGGGTCCATGTACCCAAATAGTATATACTTTGGCCCCAAAGTACATATATTTGGACGACTTTAAGGCCAAAGTATCTACTATTTGGTACATGGAGCCTTAGGGTGCCTTGTGCGAATGTGTTAGTCGAAACCCTCCGGGGCTTTAAACGCTTTTGTGAACCCCAAAGTCTAGCACATTTTCAGGTGGGTAGTTACCGTTATAGGAGCCTTATAGAAGGTCTAGATACCTTATAGACGCCTTATAGAAGCCCTATATACCCTAAACTCCCCACCTGTAGTTTCTTTTATATAACCAAAGACAGCCTGATCTGACACCTTGGAGGGACCAGTCATCTTGAGGCCTTGCCTGTCTTGTGCAAGGGAGAGTCGAAAGCCCTAAACCCCGATAACACCACCACCCCATATGGGTCGTCTCCTAAAGTAGGCCAAAACAATCCGGCACCCTTATAATAAGGATCAAAGGGACCCTAATTTAGAGAACCTCCCATATCCTCACCTAAAAAGTCCCAAGCAACCTAAATCTCAGGTGAGCTTAACAAGCACCAGATCATAGCTCGCGGCCTTTTTGATCGAAAATTAGCTGCACTTGGATGCCAAGCGCAGCATGTGTTGTTTCTGCCTAGGCTGCAGGTTCCGGGGCGCATAGCACCGACAAAATGATGATTGTAAGAAGCAGAACGTCCATATAAGCATGATCACGACAAGCAGGCACCCAAAAGCAGGCCGTATGACAATCGAACCGCAGGAATTTCAATTTTCCAGACTGTGATCCGATGGCACCCTGCATAGTCGAGTGGCGTGACGGGCCGATACTGTACTATGCAAAAATATAACAAGGAGTCGCCAACTGCGAAGTTTACTATCAACTATGCATGGGTAGTTCTCTATTTTGGGTCCCTTTTTAGGACCCCGAAAGAATCGGCACCCTCTAAAAAGGACCCTAAACGGGCCCCTAAAATAGAGAACTGCCCATATGGGTCTCTAATATGATTCCTTGTATTTCTCCTTATCAAAAGCTCTTCAAAATGTTGGGGTTCTCAGATAGAGTACTGTAGTTGTCACACCCGATAAGCCCTAAGCGAACTACTGTTAAAGTCCGTTTGGGAGAAGCCTGCATGGATGTCGCGCTATCCGCTGGGACAGAGCATCAACAGGTTTTTGATACCCAACGTCGCATGAGCCTCTGTCTTAACATCAGGTGGTAAAACTGCAAGCCACCCTGCACTAATATTCAAAAGCCTTGTCGCTTCAGGATTAGATGTCCCCTTCATTTGCATGCTGCAACCCAGCCTATGAGCAGCCTGTTCGCCGTGGCCACCAAATCTTTAGCACGGAAAGAGTCGAACTATGCAAACCGAACAACATGCGCGCACGCGGTTGTTGTGACTTCATGCTGCCGTTCATTCGGCTCGACTGTCAAAACCTTTGTGAGAAGCTTGGGTTTAGGGTTTAGGGTTTACGTAGGCTTTGATGACGGAGCTGCCACCAAGGCTACGAGCTTGTCGTGCTGCACGGCTGGTTGTTTCGAGCAGTCGAGTTGGAGACTTGCATTGCAATCAGTCTGCTTCGACCTCTTCTGATAGCAAGAGTCGGGAAACAGCTCAAGACGACTCTGGTGACGAGGATGCAACAACAAGGCATGAGTAGCCTGTGTAAGTTGAAGAAGTAGCCAGCTTATCATAAATTCAGGCGTCGTTGAGTTGAGTTGCCTAACCAGGCACAACTACAGCTCCATTTTGCTATACAGATTCCCAAAATCTGAACCCAAAAGGTCGTGGATGGTGAAGGTTAAGAATCTATCCAAGCCCTAAAACCTAGACCCTAATGACCAGACTCGCCTGAATCGTCCAAGTCGCGAGAGTCCAAACCCGAAAAGCCTATAAGCCACCAAACCCAAAACCTCCTAAACCCTACCCTAAGCCTTGAGAAGCCTGGACCCTTAAACCCTGTCCGAAGCCCTACACTACACAGCCCACTCCCCGAAACGCCTGCATTTCTAGGATCGGATGAGCCGACAGCAGGGCCGCCTGTGTCGAGACGGGGCCCAAGCTCCGGCCTATCAAGAGTTCTTCATGTGACTTGTAGATTTAGGGTTTAGGGATATAAGGTGTTACAGATTTTGCAGGGTGTCTTGCGGGTTTATAGTTCTTCATGTGACTTGTATATACCCATAGGCCCCGTAGTAGTTCCTTTTTAGGATTAGCTAATAGGATCCTAAATTTAAGCCACAAAAAGGAAATACTATGGGGTCTATGGGTAAGGTGTTATAGATTTCGCAGGGTTTCTTGCGGTTTTATAGTAGTTTATAGCGTTCCAGTCTTTTCAGGGACTATGGGGTTTATGTAGGGCAACGGAGGGTTTGGGGACGTATAGGCTTTAAGGGCTGAGGGTCCAACGCGGTGAATCTACGGGTACTGGAAGGGTTCTGAACGGTTCAACACATGAGGATGCTATGGAAAAGGGTTCCACAAGGTCACTGCGGGGTTGCTGAAGGCTCACTCTCGGGAACTCTCGGCTGTCGGAAATTTGGCTTCGGTGTGCAGACATGGTTGATACGGGATCCGTAGGACTGTATGAATCATGGAGTGTTTTGGAGATATATGATGTATAGGGGTTGAGGGCGGCGCTTGAAAAACATTTTGGCATCACTTTGGCGCTTGTGAACAAGAAACTTGCAGCATGGGGTAACACAGATCCTGCACAATAATGCTGGGCTCCTGGACTCTACACAGACCCCGACACCCTTACGTAGGGCTGGTACGTGACAAGCTTAGAGTGACGATGCACGCTGGAACTCTACCCGGGTAGAGGAAGCTTGCTCTAGGTCTCGAGTGCCTTAGCCCCCTACACCCTAAACCCTAAAACCTATCCTAGGTCCGAAGGCAAGCTGGAATACATGAAGGCCCAATGGACTTAGTAAGTAAAGTTGTAAGTAATAGTTAGCTAGGATCAGTCTACATAGGAGACTCAACCCCCAATGGTAACCCTAATACTTACTAAGTCCCCTGTGCCCTTGAGTAAAGTCTATCTTATAAGCCCTGACCCTAAACCCTACACCCTAAACCTCTATACCCTAAACCCTAAACCCTTAAACCCCAAACCCCTAACCCCTAAACCCCAAACTCCAAACCCTAAACCCTCAATCTGACCCTAAACTGGCCCCAAACCCATGGAAAACGAGAGCTACAGAAGTAGGCTTTGGAGATCCCAGAGTCAAGGCTTCCGAATTGATGCCAGGCGGGGTTTAGGGTTTAGGGTTTGAACGAGAAGGCCCTGCTGTTGAGGTGTTCGCTGGCACACAATCCAAGTCCATGCTGAAAAGGGGTTTAGGGGTTTGGGTTTAGCTGGTTGGCAGAGTCTGGGTTCAAAAAAGGGCTTAGGGGGTCTGCTAGAAGGGCATGCAGGCTTACAAATATGTCTTGGTAGTAGAGTAGGTAACCGACGGAGGTTGCGAGCCAGTTGCAAAGGGTTGAGGGCTTTACGAGGCAGCTTCGGTATCGGCTCTGTCGTGCCAAGATGATTGCAGAACTAGACTTTTCCCAGCAGTAGCAGTAGTCAGACGATTGCGATGTAATCTAGGGGCCTCAATATTACCTATATTATTTTGGGGGTTCCTTCTTATATTTATACTATAAGGGACCCCAAAACCCTATTCTAATTATTAAGGCCCCTACATTAGGGTGTCATGGCTCAGAAACCTTTCAATCTCCAAGCTCCAAAGCATGTGCCTGAGGTCGTGAATGTCATCGATGCCTCCGGGTGCACCTTGTCCAAGGCCCGCTCCTCAAGAAGGAGTCTAACGCAAAATCCGCCGACCAGCAAACCCAAACCCCAGGCCTGTCTTAAACTCCCAGAACCTACTTTTGCAGGACCCCTCCAAAATCTGTGTTACGAGCACGGTTTGCTTCAGGAAATGGATTTTTTGTTATTTAATTTTTTCGCGGCAGCCTTACACGCTTGTGGTTCCGACGCTGCATATAGTCCCCAATGTAGTTCCTTGTTTTGGCTACCCAACTCTGTGGAGTAGGATCGTTTCTACAACAAGCAACCACAACAGAGACTGTCGCTAGTTCCAGGGTTGTGGGAATTCTCGTGAGGGTCGGGTTTTCAAGGCAGCAGAAGCTAGGAAACCCTAAACCCTAAACCTTCTGTCGCCTGAGGTGATTTGCCGGGACTTTGACCGGCGAGCGGAGAAGATGATGCAGCGGTTAGAGCTTATTGGCTGCACGCCGGTCAGGGTGTGGGGTTAGGGTTTAGGGGTTGAGGGTTGAGCTGCTGCTTTCTAGGATCGTAAACTGACTGGTCAACCCTTCACCCTAAGCTTCTTTGGCTTTTAATGTGTCGTTTTCCGTAAACTTGAACACCAGCTCGTCGTTGGCATGTAGTATGGGGGCCTAAATAAGTACCTATATTATTTTTTTGGGGGGTTCCTTATTATAGTTATAGTATAAGATACCCCAAAACCCCTAATTATTAAGGTCCCTATATTACCTGGCTAGGAGATGTTTCCAGTATGGCATTTTCAGGGTGCTAGTTTCGGGTCTGGGCTCGTCGCAAAAAACAAAGGCTACGGTTTAGGGTTTAGGGGGTTTCGGGTTTAGGTTGTTGGGTTTCAATCTTAGGCAGGGGGATTCAAAGCCGACCGGTTTTGTGAAACAAGAGCCTTTCGATTAAGGCTTGCTCTAGGGCCTGAACTCCCAGAATAATGTAGGAGCTTAAATAATCAGGATAGGGTTTTGGGGCCCATTACTATAACCATTAGGGTTTTGGGGCCCATGATACTATAATTATTAAGGACCCCCGAAGCCCTATTCTAATTATTAAGGCCCCGACATGACACGGGTTCCACTCAAACCATCCTGTGCCCACTTTTGGCTTCGGAAGCCTGGGGGCTGAACCCTGGTTGCACCTAGTTACAGACCCTAGCCCTAGGGGTCCAAAGGACCCAATAATTAGGTACTTAGGTTTCGGATAGTAGTTATGTAGGTTACTATTTTGGAGAGTATATGACTGTTAGGTACTTGAACCCTTAGGGTAGGCTATCCAGAAGTATGTTACTGGGCTATAGCGCGTTCTAAGGCATTACGGAAGAGTGACGTATACATACATTCACATATAGCATAGATCAAAAAGATGTAGGTATAAATATACATGTAGGTATACGTAGGTATACATGTAGGCATATAAACACTTTGCATACATACACGATTAGATTATGGTTTTACTTGCTTGAAACCTGGCTCCCCAAGGAAGCTGGTACCAGACCTTACCGCCGGAAACTGGGTTCCGCGGCAGCGATGAGAAGGTTTGTAGTTTCAAGCTTAAGGGTTTAGAGTTTACGGTAGCTCCTATCTTGCTGTTCCAGTTATATGTCCTCGAGTTGCGACACTTTTATTTGTTATGGGCAGCTTGGCGCTTCAATTTGCACTAGGTTGTGCACCTTCTTCACGTGTCGGGCACAGGTGATCAACGCGCCGTGGATCATGCAGAGACTGGGCTACAACTAGCTTGAGTCCTGCAGCTGCAGGTGTAGCGCATGTCTAGGAACTTTCTTCAGCTTGGCCCGATGCAGACTGTCCTAGAGCTTCAAAACGCTTTGTTTCGGGCAGAGCTTTGATATAGACAGAGAGAAACAAGAACAAACGAGAGAGAGGGAGAGGCCCACTCACGTAGATATCATACCGAACTTGCCCCCAAAGCCCCATAAAACATGGGGGGCCACAAGGCCAGGGGACTTTACCCGTCCCCTACGCCCAATGAAAGAAAGAGAGAGCGAGATGCACTGAGATACGAGCAAGGCTAACCAGCTAATCGCAGAATTTTCGAATTCTCATCTCTATGGCGTGAAACCATACCTTTTACGACAATTTTGGCAATGTCCGAGATCTCCAAGAGCTGCGCATCGTGTCCCAGCGTTGCCCCACCTTGTTTTGCATGCCTGCTTGGAGGCGTTCAGAGGGCCAGCACCCTGATGCCTCAACAGCTATGTCGCAAGCCCTACAAAGTTCGTGCAAGCCACAGCGTGGATAAGATCTAGGCTCAACACCCCCTAGTTTCAATTGCCATACTTCAGCTGACTTGAACTGTACAGAACGTACTTCTCTAGGCTTCTCTGCTTCGATGTCCTTTGTCGGGAACCCAGCCAAAGCACCCAAACGTAAACACACACACACACATTGCTCTGTTTAAAGAGGGAAGTAAGGGATGTCCCAACCCTATGGATTTTTTGTTTACGTGCTTTTTGCGGCCCCTACTTGTTGTATATCTTCAAGGAGGCATAAGCTCTTGTTTTGGGTGGTGTTGCTGGTAGATCACACGCCTGAGCTCTCAACGACCTTTCGTCAAACCACAGGAGAATGGCGAAGTTCCTTTCAGGTGGCCCTTACCCTCAAAGGACTCATATGTTAAGGCTTTTGGGCCCAAAGACCCTATTATATAAGGCTTTTGGGCTATTGTGATGCTAAGTTTAGGGTTTAGGGTTTAGTCAGTTTAGGGCTTAGGGTTGTAGGGTTTAGGGTTTCGGGTCAAGGGTTGAGGGTTTAGAGTTCCGGGTCCTGCAAGGAAGATCTTCCCTTGGGCCAAGAAGACCTTGAAGATCAAGGCATCGACGTGCCAAACATTTCCGAGAACAACTCCGAGAAGCACAGCTACCTATGTACGAGAGTGTGTATGTACGTATGTATGTATGTATGTATGTATGTATATATATATATATATATATTATACAATTATTACTCTCCCCCTGAACCCGTATACACCCTGAACCCACTACCTCGGTCACGGGGCCTCCACAATCTGTTGGGCTCCGAGTCTTCCGGATCTCGGGATTCAAAGTCGAGGGTTTGGGGTTTGGGGGTTTAGGGGTTTAGGGTTTGGGGTTTAGGGTTTAGGTTTTGTTCATTTTCAGGTGGGAGTCCTCTAAGAAAGACTGTATTCACAGACATCATGCTGAAGTTTTGGTTGTTAAATCACCTTAACAGGACAAGCCCCAGGTTCTGTTGTCCACTGAACACTTAAGCCCAAACTGCCGACATCTACAGCGAAACTCTTCGCCCCAGCCTTTTCAGAATGCCTGATGAGTTTAGGGTTTAGCTAATTTAGGGCTGCTTGCTGTCATGTCACTTTCCCGGGCCGACTGCCCAGGTCCGGATGCAAAAGCGATGAGGGGTTTGGCGTTCAGGGTTTATGGGCTGAGGGTTTTAGGGTTTTGAGGTAGGCTTAGGGTTTAGGGTTTGGGGCTTAGGGTTTAGGGTTTTGAGGTAGGCTTAGGTTTAGGGTTTGGGGTTAACGAGGTACGTAGGCTTAGGGTTTAGGGATGTTTAGGGCGTAGGGTTTAGGGTTTCGGGTGCGAATGCTAGATGACATTCCGAAGCCTGGGGGCTCCGCAGGTAGACAACTGGTTCCTCTGCCAGGGGAACGGCGAGCAGGACCCTTGGCGCACGAAACTTGAAGCCCCAAGCCGTAAACCCCTAAACTCTAAATCCTAAACCCCTAAACCCTAAAACCCTAAACCCCTAAACCCTAAACTCTAAACCCCTAAACCCTAATCCCTATAAGCCTTAAACCCTAAAGCCCTCTAAACCTCAATCTCTACGCTCTGGCCTTGCTAAGCGTCGCCGAACCAGTATCGTTTGCAGACCTTGCCCAGCTTCGCCCGAGTGTGACAATGTTCCGAACTCTAAACCCCCAAGCCTTGCTTCTCAAATTAATGTAGGGGCCTGTAGGGGCCTGAGTAATTACCAATACTATTGGGGGGTTCCTTATTAGAACTAACCTGATCGGAGCCACGAACCCGAATGCAGTTGCGGGCCCGATCGCAGCAGGATTATCAGTTCTAGATTTCGCGACCAGGACCTCCTCCATCCCTGTGACTGTTGACACTTTTGGAACGCGAGGTTCAAAAAGTGACCACACAGTTCTGCGTTTCGCGATGGTTTTCGGCTCCCAGGGGGGGGGGCTGGGGGGGGGCTGGGGGCTGGGGGTGGTCTGGGGGTTGGGGCTGGGGGCTCCCAGACCCCCAACCTTCAAACGAGAACCCTTCTGCTACGCATTCGGGAATATAAAAAATAGTGGGCCCCAAAACCCTACTCTAATTATCACGGCCCCTATAATTAGGAACCAGAGCCTTGATAAGGCCCGTAAACCTTTCGAAGAGTAACCCCAAACCCTAAACCCTAAACCCCCCAAACCCCAAACCCCAAACCCTAACGCGTGGAGACCCAAAGGGTGTCAACAGCTCAGGCTTCTAGGGCCGGGCTCAGTGCGAGGTTTATGGTTTACTACGCGGTTTAGGGTTTAGGGTTTTGGGGTTTTGGGTACACCTGAACACTATAGATTCGCATACTAATCACGGATCAGCACTGAAGCGGCCACAGGGGCTGCGAAACCTCGTGTCGTGGGGCATGCTATAGTGTGTGAAACCCAGAAACCGCATTGCGCATAGTCCTGAACTGTACTAACGTCTTTTGGTTGCCTTATCCCTACTTAGACCCTCCAACGCAGTTGCTTATTTTGGCTGACCGGGTTTGTGGTGAAGTTCCTGCAATAGAAAAGCTCGCAGAATGTAAGTGACCCTAGGCGTCCAAAGGACCCAATGATTGGGTACTTGGTTTTAGGATAGTAGTTCGTAGGTTAGTCTGATGATTATGAGGTACTCCAACCGTTCAAGTGAAACACAGCCCAAAACCCTAAACCCTGCATAGAACCCTAAACCTAAACCCAGAGGGAAAAACCTGCATAGAGCTGCTGCGAGTGCGCCTCCGAAAGCCACACCGCTGAAACCCAGGACGAGGATCTGCTCAGCTTGGTGACCGTCGAGACGCTAGACTCAAAAGAGATAGGGTGGAGGTCAGCGGAGGTGTTAGGGTGTGGGGTTTGCGGGTTTCAGAGTTTAGGGTTTACGATCACGGCTTTATAGAATGTACATTGCTACCCGAGAGCCCGATTGTGGAATCTAGAAATCAGGTGTTCTTTCTACACCATGCTTATTGCCAGATGTTCTTCCTCAGAGTGGCTTGTTCATGCCTTCCCGATGCTCCCAGACATGCAACCCGAAATACATGAGTTGTTGGTGGAAGCTGGCGCTAAAGCGACGTAAAGTCTACCCCTTCTTTCTATCATACACCCTGCACAACCCTAAACCCTCAACACTAGACCCTAAACCCTAAACCGTACCCGACCTTGCAGAGGCTGTTGTCCTGATCTGCTGGAACTTGACCCAGGACCTTGCGAGAGCTCGGGGCCTTCCGCCAGAAGGCCAAGGACACCTGGCGAGGCATAGGGTTTAGGGGGTTTGAGGGTTTTGGATTTAGGGGTCTTGGGTTTAGGGTTTAGGGCCGCGTAGGGTGTAAGGTTTGGAGCTTAGTGTTTGGCGTTTAGGACTTTTGGAGTCTAGGGCGTTATTGTATCAACTCGCTTTCCATGATGCCTATCACCTGAATATCCTTAGGGTTAATTTATCATACTGTTCAGACTATCTGTATTGATCGTTGCTGCTGAATGTGGGATTATGTTAATGCTGGTGGCGATTAGTAGTATCACTCTTAGTCTTGTGGCTCGTGCGGTAATTACGAGATGGAGGAAGGGGTGCTTCCGTGAGTCTTTGCAGGACAGTACTGAGTACTGTTTGACATCGGCACGTATCAGGCTGCTGAAATCGTATCGATCCAAAAGCCGAGTCGGCAAAGAGTGGTTAGTGGTTGCAGCAGCCGGATTTATATGAAGATTCCTCGGCCGTTTGAATGCGTCCTGCGACCAAAATGGTCATCTCGAAAGCAGCTCTACATTGTCCTGCACCTTATACCCGGAAGGCCCATGGAATTTCCCGATCTGCAGGAGGAGAACGACCAGCGAAGTGCAGATTTCCACTACATCAAGCGAGGCAGCGTTTCTTGGCGATGAGGTTCACCTTTCGTACCACTCCAAGCGACCTTAAGTCCAAAGTAAGCACTGGCCCTGACAATACCAAAGCCTTTTAGTCCTAAGTATGCTTGCATGCTTGCAAAGTTTAGAATTCTGCTCAGGTTTTGGAGCATGCCGTAGAGGTGCAGCGTGGCCAGCGCGTTTCTTGGAAGTTCGCCCCTGGGATTGCAGTGAGCATGTGGGGCCGGAAAAGGGCTGGTGGTAAAACAGGGCTTTCAGTTTTTGGTGCTTAAAGTTTGGTGTAGGGTTCGAAAGCTGCGTAGTTTCTGTTGGCTCATGACCCTAAACCCTGAACTGCCTGGCTTTATGAATTGGGTTGAGTTTTGGAGACCCGACACCTGAACTCGGCTCCTTTTTTTGACTTGTTGGCCCTGAGTGTGATGCATGTCCACATGGCCAAATCGTTCACAGTTCACAGCCAGAGCTTTACACCAGATTTTCCAGCCACTCCTTTCGCCATGCAGAGTGCCTTGCAAGGCCTACCCGAAACCTGAAACGCTTGTCTTGCGATGCCCGATCTTCAAGCAGACCAAACTTCCTCAACCCTACACGCTGAACTTTCCGAACCACTGTAAACCCTCTTAAATGCCGACCCTGGCCATCAACGACAACGACTCAGTGCAGGGTTCTTGGCACCCAGGGTTCCCTTTTGGGACCCTTTTTTGGGTCAATGCGATAGTAATATAGGAGCCTTAATAATTAGAATGGAGTTTGGGGGGTATATCATGCTATAATTATAATAAGGAACCCCCAAAACCCTATTCTAATTCTCAACGCCCCTACTTTAAGTCAGGATTGAAGAACCTACTGTTGGGGGTTCAGATTGACGTCTGACATTCGCAGATCGTCTTGCCTGGTGGGCCGATGCTTCCACCACCCGAGGCCGAAGGGCTTCATGGGGGGGAGATTTATAGGGCTTAGGGCTTTGAGGCTTCATCAGCTGGGATACTAGGCTCGCAAGATGGTTGTGTTTGGAGTTTGGAACAACTTGGATATAATATAAGTATCGTCTATTTGCTATCGACGCACCTTGGATTCCGAAGCACGGAATCGGAATACCCTGCCCTGACAGGGACAGCCAGTAGAGTCACTAGAGTCTCTATCAAGCCTGACACCTCACGGCAGCAGACATTCGAACGTAGATCTGGTATCTACGGTAATGCATGTGCACGTAGGGTGTCCTCGAATGCAAAAGACGGTAAGCACCGAAAGGCTCACGAGGCTTAATACTGTGGCAGAGAAACGAGTACCCACTTTTCTACAAGGGCTTAGGGGGTCCTAGATCCAAGCACCTTGGGAGGTGGACTTCGGGGTTGTGGCCGTCTGGGATGTTCCCGACGACTCTGCTGCCATGCCTTCCCGCGCCTTGCCGGACAGGGATACCCGATATCCTAATCGAAGCCTTCCAAGCCGTGCGCCGAAAATGCTCAAAACCCTAAACCCTAAAAAATGCTCAACATCTTCGCTCCGCAAGATGCTAAAATATTATTATACAGGCAGCAATAACCTGAGCCCTAAGGCCCTAAGCCTTAAACCCTACACCATACAGATGGAGGGTTTTAAGATTCAGGCTTAGGGTTCAGGTTGGGATTCTGGATCCAGTTCTTGTGTTCTGGCTCGTTTAGGGTTGTTTAAACGCGTTATAGCAAGAACAAGGAGCCTCCTTTTTGTCGGGATGATCACTAATAGTATCCTGTGGCAATCCCTACATATTTGTCGCATCATACCCCCCTGACACACACACTCCCAAAAAACCCTATTGAAATTGCATTTGGGTAGTTCTCTAAATCAGGCCCCCTTGTCAGGGACCTAAAAGAAGTGGGCACCCTCATCATCAGAACCCTGAAAAGCACCCTAGTTTAGAGAACTACCCATACACAAAAACCCGCAGAAAACCCTCAGCCCTAAACCCTAAACCCTAAGTTGCAAGGCCCGCTCCCCGCACGATCCGCACACCCGCAACACGGAAACCTTCAAAGCCCTGAAGCCCTGCCCCAAAAGCCCTGAACCCCAAAAGCCCTAAAGACCTGAACTCTGAAGCCCTAAAGCATTGAACTCTAAAGCCTTAAAAGCCCTGTACTCTGAAGCCCTGAACTCTGAAACCCCAAAGCCTTCAGCTTTAAACCCCTGAGCTCTGAATCCCTGAGCCCAACAACCCTGACTGCACTATTCACCCGAATCTTTGAAGACACAAGTTACTTAGGGGCTGAGTAGGTAACCTTTAACCTTCAAGGGCTTATATCATCCTACTAGAACTCAAAAGGTTCACCTTTTTGGGGCTAGGGTACCCAGCCCCTGAGGTTATAAGCCAGACCTTGGCCTGGGTCTAGGGAGTCGAGGGTTCGGGTTTAGCTGCATCACCTATATGGGAGTGTCCGAAAATTGGAGGGGGGGTACCTTATTTTGGGGTCCTTAGAATAAGGATCCTACTTTTTAGGGTGCTATATCAGGGTCCCCTTATGTTTGGAAACCCCCCATATGACGTTCAGACTTTTCGATCCAGCTCCCGAGATTGGTGAACGCGAAACTAGGTGCAGCACGCGTCGTAACTGTGGGTTTGATCGCATGTACCTACCGCCAATGCGATACAATAAGAGAACCCCAGTATTCTAGCGGACCAGCTTGTCAACGGCGGAACCCTGAACCCTCTAGGAAGCCCAAGGCCCATCGGCACCTGCCCCCGTCCGAGGCACGACGGCTCGGCAGGCCTTTACCCCAAAGTGTGGGTTAAGTGTGTTTGGGGTTTAGGGCGCCGGACTTGATGACGAAAAAAGGGCCAGGTGGGCCTGGACAAGACTTTGGACAAATTAGGGCTTATAGGGTGTATTATGTCACAAGTTTAGTGGTTTAGGGTATGGGATTCGGTTGTTTGAGATGAATGTACAACGTAGATTGAAGATGAAATGTAGCTGCACGTTTCAGCACATGACGTTTAAGCACGTAAACCCTAGATTTCAACGCAGCGGAGAAAATTGAGGGGGGTTGCTGTAATCGGGTCTTATATGGGTCTGTTTACGCTAAACCCTAAACCATAAACCCTAAACCGAGGGACTTGAAGAAGGGGCCACGAGTACACGGTTCAGGGTTTAGGGTTTAACGAGACCTACGACCACCACACCACAACTACCCCTCATTATGGGAGCCTAAGTAGGGTTTAGGGTTTAGGGGTTCAGGGGTGTTTGGGGCTCTGGGTTGCCCGGAACCCAGAAGCCAATAAAGAAAACCGAGGCCCTCAATGCTGTTCGGGCGCCGCCTCAATATTTCTAAACCCTAACCCTAACCTGTCAGGTACCTACTTTATAGGATACTAGAGCCCCTAGGGCCCTTTTTATAGTAGATACCTGGGGGGTTAGGGCTAAGCCGTGGTGCCTTCCAGGAAGGACCCAGGCACTCACGGAAACCTTGGCGGACCCGCAGACGGATGGAAGGCTTTGAACAACTCTTCTTTAGAGCATTACCCATCGGTTTATAGTAGTTCCTTTTTGTGGCTTATATTGAGGATCCTATTAGGTAATCCCAAAAAGGAACTTCCATGGGGCCTATGGGTGCCCACATGAAACCACAACTGACAAAACCGTCAAACCCCGGAACCGCCAGAAGGAACGCACGGGCATGGTCGTGGAGGATGGCAGTGCGGTGGATTTGGTGTCAAGCTCTTTGGCGTTGACCCCCTAAGCCCCTAAACCCTAAACCCTAAACCAGTTGACTCTGGTTAGGGCTTTTTGGGTTGAAGTCGGCTGCAAGGCTTGTGAGTCGATTTGAGCTGCAATTCCTCGTGGCTGAGTAGGTATGTGACCCTGGATCAGAAAACTTGGGCTCTCTACCCGTCTCCCAGCATTGTAGTGCTGTAGCACCCTTGTGCCCTTTCTTGGTTGAAGCCTCCTTGTCAGGACAGGATAATTGGAAACAAGAAAGGGGTAGTCAGCTCTGAAGCACAAGACAGGTTCCGGTTTAGACACTGGGCAGGGTACTTCAGGGCTTTGGGGTTTTGGGTCTTGGGTTTAGGGCCTTGGGCTTTGGGGTTTTGGGTTTCGGGGGTTGGGATTCCAGGGTTTGTCCCACCTCCTCGCCCCCTTGCCGAGCATGGGGGGGTCGAAACAACCAATCTTCCTTGATCCGCCGAAGGGCCTAAATAATTACCAATACTATCGTTTGGGGGGTCTGGGGGGTTCCTTGTTATAATTATAGTAGACTGGGCCCCAAAACCCTCTTATTATTAAGGCCCCTGTAAGCTTCGAAACCCACGTTAAACCCAGTCGGAAGGCCCGAGACTGGGTTCAGCCCCAAGACCTTTCGCAAGCCGATTCCAAAACCACGGTTTATAGAAATTGTTAAGGGTTTGGGTGCCAATAGGTTTTGACTGAAAGTTTTGACCGAGTTTTGGTTTTTGGAACCTGATTTTGACTTTGGTGGCTGCGTCCCGACCGAAAAAAATGTTTCCGGGTGGCCAACAGCAACAAGCTATTTCTATTTGTTTCTTTCTTGAGGGTTTAGGGTTTAGGGGTCTAGGGTTAGTAATTTCGTTCTGTGTTTGGCCTTGTTCAGAGAACGGGTGCGACACGTCCAGGCGGGATTAACGCAAGCCTGTGCAAAAAAGGGGTTTAGGGTTTTATAAGAAGCCCCTGCATCTTCGCCTGAGCACCGAGCACTGCCCTGAAGTTGGCGGTTGCCGCAACCTGCAGGTCCCAGCTCTACCCATAGGTTTCGTAGTAGTTCCTTTTTGGGATGACCTAATAGGATCCTAAATATAAGCCACAAAAAGGAACTACTACGGGGCCTAAGTTCCTTTTTGGGATTACCTAATAGGATCCTACATATAAGCCACAGAAAGGAACTACTATGGGGCCTATGGGTAGACAAGGCCCTTTGGAAGCTTACCGGTAATTAGAGGGGATAGCGTTGAACCGCAGCCCTACATCCCAACGTCTAGGCTAGCAGAGACTTAGACTTTAGGGTTTAGAAGCATTTGGGGTTTCTCGGGGGGCGGGGGCGTTGAACTGTGCTCTTTGGGACTCTTAGGCTTTTAGGGCTGTCTTGGCTGGTTTCGGGGCAGAGGATTCAGGGTGGTCATAAGAATCACACTTCGGGTTAATTAAAGGTTTAGGCTTAGGGTTAAGTGTTGAAGGTAAACACCTATGCGTGCTGAGGTGAGGCGGACGAGGTGGATGACTACCAGGGGCTGCAAGAAGAGGCAACCCGTACACCCTATACCTGTGGGGTTCAGCACTCATGCTTCTGCCTTCGAACGCTATATAGGTCTGAATAATTCCTACTGGTATCTTTGTACAGTCCTTTTTATTTACCACATTTTGATACACCACGGAACCTTTTTCGAATAGTGAGACTGTTATGGTCAAGTTCTGGGTTGGGGCTTTAGGCACTCGGGTTGGGATATCTACACCACTGAGAGTGCAAGCTGTTGTCGCCTGGAGGTGGCTTGGGAGCTGACCTGGTGAAGGTTTAGGGTTTTGGGTTTAGGGTTGATCTCTTCGAAGCAAGTCCGCAACGAGGCAGTACACCCTAAGTTCTAAACGCTGTAACAGCGACAGGGAGGAAAAGAGCCTTCCAAAAAAACTGCTAACGCACCAAGACGACAAAACCCTTCACACCCTGAACCGTATGCCTCCGCCCTAAAGAGTAGAAGAAGCATGCCCAAACCGTGGAGGGGTTGCTGCTTGTACCAACCTTGCCTTGGCAGAACCGCAGGAGTTGTGGGGAAGGGGGGTTGCAGGTGTAGGGGGCAAGGGCTTACAGTAGGGGAGCAGGCGGTTTAGAGTTAAGGGTTGGGTGAGTTCGGAATAGGATTTTGTGAGTGTGTTGGGTTTGCAACTCCGGGAGTAACAGTTTTGGCGAGGGAAGTTCGCCAGCAGGGCTTCATGTATGATTTTCAAACCCCCAATCCCGGAGTTTTGTTGCGAACCCCTGCTTCAGAATGGTTATTAATTCGTATGTCCTTACCCATAGGCCCCATAGTAGCTCCGTTCGGGGGCTCATATTTAGAATGCTGTGAGGTAATCCCGAAAAGGAACTACTATGGGACCTAGTAGTTTTTAAATGGCCCTGAACCCCAAATTCTCTTCTTGAGTTCGTCTTTAGTGCCCTTGATCGACGAACGCGCAAAAAACGCAGCTTTCGTGGTTCAGGGCTTTCTCTATAGAGTATCTCAGTTTGGATTTATGGTTTTAGGGTGTGCAGAGGATTATTCGAGTTTGCTCAAAGGGTTTGATTTGAAGCTTTTAGTCTCTATCGGCGGAGGTCTTGCGCGCTTTCAAGCGTTGGGGCACTGTCGACCTGGAAAACTCCGGCACGGTCACTGCACAGCAGCTGGGCTCTTGTTAAGGGGTTTATTTTAAGTTACTATAATAAAGACACCATTTGTTTTATTATAGATCCCTATTATGGTAGCTTGAAATTGAATCCCTGAACAAGAACCCAGGAAGTCTGGCATGGTCGTGCTGCGATGGAGCAACGAGCTTCTTGGCGGCGCTGCAGGGTTGCCTGGTTGGGGTGTACCTTTACCTCTAACAACGGACCTTTTATGGACTTACATAAGTGAATTATGATACGAATCCCTACAAAGGTTTGTTTGTTCCGGGTCCAGGTGGGGTTTAGGTTTCATGGTTTGGTGTTTCGGGTTTGGTGAATGGCTTCTTCACTTCGAGGGGTCTTCCAGGAGAAACTTTCAAGTAAGGCCTAGGGTCCGAAACCTACTGTGAACTCAACTTCGAAAAGCCTATATACCATGAACAACCAAATAAGGCATATACCATGAACCACCAACAAGGCAGAACACCGCGCAAGCGAAGGCAGCCGCAGGCATGGCCCTACAGGCATACCTGCTTGTGATTAGTCTTGGTCGCCATCAGTGGCCATCTAGATTTGTACCACCACCGCTGTCACCGCCCAATCACAAACTTGTTCGCCAACATGCCACTATCAACAGCATCTTTCAGACGTATCTTGTTCTTCTCCACGCAAGGAGTGTCACGATCTGCTCTGCTTCTTCTTCTTCTTCGAAGAACCCTAAACCCTCATCTCTAAACTCTAGGCCCTGAACCCCGAACCCTATCTCCGGCGTGCGCCAAGGTTTAACCTCATTCGTGCGAAGCGTGTGCAGTTCGAAGTCGTCAGCGGAGATGCGAAGGCAAATCAAGGGGTCCGAGGTCGGGTTTAGGGTTTAGGGTTTAGGGCCGCAATCACGGCGACGAATCGAGCTTTTAACTACAGATGCTTCAATCAAGCAGGCGACGTGGTATGTAGTTTATAGGCAAGTATGACGGACAGCTAATTATAACTAGAACAAAATGCAGCCCCGTTTCCGCACAAGTGAGGATCCTGCGATGACTCAAGCTCTTTATTTGGGCCCCTCTTTCTTCTGCAGCCCCCACTGAATGCATTTGCTATGTCCCCGCCCTAACCCTTCAAGCCCTGTAACACCCACTCCTAACCCTACAGAATTAAAAGCCCCCCTTTAGGGAGGGTCTAAAAAGTAGATCCACTAATTGAGGACCCTAACTGGGTACTTTATAGAAACCCCCTTTTGGGGATCTATTTTTTGGATCCTCCCGGTGGTCTGGGAAATTGAAGCTTGCAGGCTCCGGAAGAGACCGTAAGTGGCGGGGACACGACCTGACGAGCGCTGGCTGAAATTCCGGAGTTTAGCTTACGAGTAAATGCGCAGACTATACATAAAGCCTGGAAGGGATTTATGGCTCACATCCGTTCTAGGATTTTGAGTATAGGCTTGAGCACCCTCTGCATTAAGGGGGCATTTGCTCCTTAACCCCAGAGCATCTTAAAACCTTTATAAACCCAAAGAGCGCTGGTATTCCCAGCCTTCCCTTTGACTGCCGTTTTGTGGCCTTAGGTTCCTTATGGGACTACCGAAGACCAAAAGGGGATTCCTTGAACAATTCCTGGATTACTGGAAGTCCCCTGCATTCTTAGTGGTCTTAGCCGGGTTTTCGCAGTAGGGTTCCTGTGTGGCCCGGAGTGTGGCGAGTTCGGTGGTCGCATGGTGTTGTAGTTTAGTGTTTGGGCTACCTTCTTGAACGAACAGGTAGCACAAGGTTGTCGGTTCCAACCGGTGTGTTGCCATTCAGGAGTAGACGTTACGCTGAAACCCCAAAAAACCCTGTGTTCGAAGCCTTTGTTCCCCTAGGCGCCGCACCCTCTGGTAGACCTTGAAAGCCCGTCTCGATATCCGCCATACACCTTGCATTTCAGTACCTAAGTTTTCAAGTATCGCAAATGATCTCCTTCTTGCTGACGGTTGCAACCCTAAACCCTAAACCATGGCTTTTCAAGGATCGAAGATCTGGGTTGGTTTTGGGGCTGTGTTCGAGCAACTTGCATCAGCAAAGGACGCGCCGACAGACTCCTGATCTGGCTGGTCCGAGCTGTTGGAGTTCAAACTCAGAAGTGGTGGGGTTGGGTGTCAAGTTCAGGGTGTGTGTGTGTGTAAAATATGTGTGTGTGTATATATGTATATACATAAAGCCCACCTGACTTGGTAAGTAAGGCTACAATAGTTATAATTAGGATACCTACTCCAGTGAGGGGACTTCTAACCCAATTGTAGCCCAACTTACTAAGTCCCTTGAGCCCTTAAGTAGACCTATACTATGCATTACAACCCTATTTACGAAGTGGCCTGAGCCCTTAGGTAGAGACCCCTCGCCGAAACCCAGCGAAGCCGAGCAAAGTTCGATGTCAGTCGCTGGACAAAGCTCTAAAAGCATGGCAAAAGGCGGCGCGTGGTCTATGCAGTGTGAAGCTTGAGCGCCTAGGGGATCTAATAGCTGGGGATCCAAAATCCTACCGTTTTAAGGGTTCTACCCACCAGAAAAGGTGTCAAACCTACTATTTTGTAGGGTCTGGGGTCACAGGTAAGGGTTCCTTTTAAAGGGATCTAGGAGGGATTCATTATGTGGGCCCCCAGAGGATTCCTGGGCTTAGTAGGGTTGGGTTGCTGGGGGGTTCAAACGAGTTCAGGACGAAGGATTTTGCCCCGCCCTTGTAGCTAGCAGGTGGTGACGAAGGCTATTTTGGTGCTCATTCACTCCTGTAGTCATGACCACCCGTACTTTCGTTATCCCACTGCTACGTCTTCTTGCAGCTATCTACATAGGCTTCGTGGATATTCCATTGCGACGAGAGCTTTGCAATGGCTACTACCCAGCCATCGCAAGCCCTCCACCCCACCAAACTCACCCAGCTCTAGACTCTAAGCCCTAGAAAGGTTTGAGGTTTCTGGCCGCAAAAAGGTTTAGGGAGATGAACCTCCTATGCTCAGATTGTCAGGCGATTGCACAAGTCCTGATGCAAAAAGGGATTAGTGTAGGGGCCTTAATAATTAGAATAAGTTTGGGGGGTCCATTATACTATAACAAGGACCCCCCAAAACCCTATTATTATTATTATTATTATTAGTATTGTTATTATTAGTATTATTATTATTATTATGAAGGCCTCTATATTAGGGAACCCAAAACCCTTCCACCCTAAGCCTTGGACTTTGCCTTCCAGCTTTAAGACTGAAGCTCCTGGAACCCTTCATCTACCGAGGCAGATACATGCAGCGTCGCCGTTCCGGCAGTCGCCCCCGGTCCCACTTAGGAGCGCACTGCGGGCTTCGGTGCGTTAGAAATCAGTCGGGGTCTATAGTGGAGGGTTGGTAGAGTCTACTGGGTTACGATTCCAGGATTTTACGGTCGGTTTCCTGCAGATGGCCGTGGCCTACGGAGGGTTGCAAGATTCAGAGGCTTGCGGTTGAGGCACTCCATGCGACAGAAGCAAATGCCACAGGCTGCAATTGCAATATATAAGTACGAGTGTCCCCTTCGAATCAAGACCTTTTGATTTTAGTAAACAAGAGCCCTTCTCCTATGCATCGCATTCTCCTACACATCCCGAATGAACTTTCTGAACCCGTGGCCTTTAATTGCTTTAGTCTCGTTCCCTAAGCAAGGCAACACCTCCATCCTAACATCCAAGCCCTTTAAACCCTAGTAAACCATAACCTAAACCACTAAGCCGCCCTAAACCCTGCAAACCCTAAACCCCTAAACCCTAAACTCCTAACCCCTAAACCCTAAGCCCTAAACCCTAAACCCTAAACCCTAGACCCTAAAGCCTAAACCCTAAACTCCTAACCCCTAAACCCTAAGCCCTAAACCTGAACATAAAACCCCACCCTAAACCCTAAACCCTAAACCCTAACCCCACACCAACGCGGCCCGGGCTCCTAAACTCCCTGACCCGAAGCCCGGAAGGACATCGGGCCCTTCCGCCACATCTGCTACTTCGAGCCGGAGGTCGAATATTACAGGGTTTAGGACCTTAGGTGTTTAGGCTTTAGGGGTTTAGGTGTTTAGGGGTTTAGGGGTTAGGGTTCAGGGTTTGGGGTTCAGGGTTTAGAGTTCAATTGAAAATCGCCAGTATTAATGATTTCACGGCTGTGGCAGGGCTTCGGTGGGCCTGAGGCTTTCCTTGCAGGGCTCTGGAAAGCGCTTTCGGATTTGGTGTTCGGATGTTCAGCTTGAGGGCCTAATCCTAAACCCTAAACCCTAAACCCTAAACCCTAAAACCCCAGAGCCCTAAAACCTAAACCCTAAACCCAGGGCTTGCTAAAGGTTTAGGGCAGTTTAGGGTTTTGGGTTTGCCGTTGTTGCTTAGGGGGCTAGTTTACTGTGTAGATCGTCGTCGCCCTGGCTTGAAAGTGGTATGAGGTTCACACTTCGACAGGATAAGACAAGAAGGATGGCTTTCGGGTTTAGGGTTTAGGGTTTAAGGTCGACAGGATAAGGCAAGAAGGATGGCTTTCGTGGAATCGACGTCCGATGATTCTGCACGGTGCAGCTCTTCTGCACGCAAGGATCCACAATAACTCATGGCACGTGAATTCGTAACCGCATTGAGGATGAAACGCTAAAACGCTAAACCACAAGGCGAGGACGGAAAGCACTGTTGCACTAAACCCTAAACCCTAAACCCTAAACCTTAAGCACCCGAAACTCCGGAAGGATTATGGTGTATTTCTAATTATTATGCTAAATGCAGGATTTGTACCATCAACCGCAGTAAGGTGGTGGCCGGAAGAATTAATGCTTGGTGGTCTGTGCTAGGGCTTACCTGGACCCTATTTTCTACGGCTCCTTGTTATGATTTCCCTATGTAAGTCCTTAAACCTGTGGTTGTTTGGGGTTAAGGCATTCCTTGAATGGAGTGTCAGGAGTTTAGACCGTCAGCAGCACTTGCTGCGAAGGAGGGAACGCCTTCACCCTGACGAGAGTCTTTTGATGAGTTACTGTTCCTTGGTCACTTAGCCTGTGGTCCAGGGTACAATGTGGTCGCATTTCAGGACATAAACCCTAAACTGCCCTAAACCTGAAACCCTAGACCCTAAACCCTGAACCGTGCATTTCAGGACATCAACCCTAAACTGCCCTAAACCCTAAACCCTAAACCGTGCATTTCAGGACATAAACCCTAAACTGCCCTAAACCCGAAACCCTAAACCCTAAACCCTAAACCGTGCATTTCAGGACAGAAACCCTAAACTGCCCAAAAACTGCAACCTTAAAAACCCTAAACCCTAAACCGTGCATTTTAGGACATAAACCCTTAAACTGCCCCTAAACCCGAAACCGCTCATCCGCTGCCGAAAGCCGCTTGATCTCCCAGCAGGGACCAGGTGCGGCGGACTCTTCGCGGATCGACCTTCCGAGTCGAAGGTTTCTGGGCTTTGGAGTTTAGGGTTTAGGGTTTAGGGTTTGGGTAGGGTTTAGGCTTTAGGGTTTAGGGTTTAGGGTTTAGGGGAAGGTTTCTGGCTTTGGAGTACCATACTTTAAGGGGCTCAGGGGTTTAGGGTTTAGGGTTCAGGAGTGCCGTACTTTAAGGGGCTCAGGGGTTTAGGGTTTAGGAGTGCCATACTTTAATACTTTCTTTTGGGACCTGTTCCTTAAAGGAACCATTATGAAATAAAGTCTATACCTTTTTTCTCCCTGGTTACTTCAAAGCCCAGGTTTTCACCGGCCGCAGGATTTAAAGTGCCATGGAATGCACGGTTTTGGCCAAACCTTGGGAAGTGATCCCCGACCCCCGGCAGACCCCGGCGGGTCATGCAGCCACCCTGGGATCCATGTATGCCTGCGCCGTGGCTTCCCTCGTCTTTGGTCTGTTTCTCATGTGCACGGTGAGAATGAGACCTCCTACATGTTGGGACACGGATGAAGATGAGGTCTTAACTTATCGGATCGAGGACTCGGACAACCTCCACGAGCGCTTTTACATCCTCTCTACTTTGGGGTATCTCATAGCCGGGCTTGCCACGCAGTTTTACCCGGGTGATATGAACTGGGCCATCCAGATCAGCAAGGTGCCTTAAGGACGAAATAACCCTTAAAAGTAGGGATCCTATACCCATATACTATGAATCTCTTTATGGTATATGAACCCTAAACCCTAAACCCTAAAACCCTAAACCCTAAACCCTAAACCCTAATCGTCCTTAAGGTGGTGATCATCCTGGCATGGAGCTGCCTCGTCCTCGCCAGCTGCGGAGCAGTAGAGGCCATGGGCGCAGAGAAGTGTCTCTACGTAACTTGGTTGAACTTACCTTTTCTGGGGTGCCTTATTGTGGTTTCTATACATAGTTTAGGGTTTATAGGGTTTAGGGTTTAGGCTTTACAGTCGCTTTATAGCTTTATCACTCTTAGGATTAGCCTTTTTTGATACTAGGGGGGGTACTAAAAGTTATAATTTTGGCAAGGTAATAAAGAGCAGCCCAGGTAATGTTTCGGATACTGGGGCTGGTTGTGGTACTCGCCGGTTTGGTTGAAGTGGTGATCCCAGGGGACAGGTACTTCCAAGGCTTCATGTGGAGTCTGACTGCCATGGCCTTGGTCTGTGTCTTCGCATGGTTTGTGGTGTTGCAACACGACCACCCCAAGAAAGGGGAACGCCGTGAGTGCGGTCCCTCGGCCGTTTTCCGCGTGCAATTCCATATCTTTGCAGCGGCGAGCTTCGCATTCGTTGCGATGACGGAGCCTCATTGTGGCTACGCAGGGCATGCTACCTGCTATGGGAACTGCTTTTCGCATGGCGCACCAGGTCCACATTTCCCGTTTTCGCTCATACCGTTGATGTTCTTCTACCTCTCCCTACCCGTGATGCAAGGCTTCCATCCTTACCCTTCGGTCGTTCCAGACATCCCCTGGCCCTGTTGCTTTGTCGTCATAGTTGGGTCACATTTCTGATGTTTATGACTTTTTATGCATACTGAAACCCAAGGAGGAGTAATGAGAAACTTGAGTTTTCAATATAACCCTAAACCCTAAGCCCTAAACCCTAAAATCCTAAACCCTAAACCCTAAACCCTAAACCCTAAGCCCTAAACCCTAAAATCCTAAACGGTGGCCATGACTAGGTTGGCGGGACTCAGTGACTGAGCCAATTGAACCAGCTCCAGCAGAGCAGGTGCCGCCATCTGTTTTGGGGCAGGATGCTTGGCTTCGGGTTTAGGGTTTAGGGTTTAGGTGTTTAGGGTTCAGGGCCTTTAGGTGTTTAGGGTTTAGGGTTCCGGGGTTTAGGTTAGGGCCTTTAGGGGTTTAGGGTTTAGGGGTTTAGGGTTCAGGGCCTTCAGGGGTTTAGGGTTTAGTGGTTTAGGGTTTAGGGGTTCAGGGCTCTTGGGGTTTAGGGTTTAGGGGTTCAGGGCTTTAGGGTTTAGGGGTTTAGGGGTTCAGGGCGTAGGGTTCTGTAGGGTTCAGAAGTCAGCCAAGGATGAGGAAGAAGCAAATTCTGCAGAGCCAGTACCTTGAGTGCCGTCGTTGCGCTGCGAGGAGATGCAGGGAAGCCATGACAAGCCATGAGCAGTCCCACCTGAGATGCGCCTGGACTCTTTCTCATCACGCGGGCTTATGTTTTACATATCCTGCGCCGAGGTCGAGGACATTTTCAGGGAGCCTTTTAGAAGCTCTATATACCTTATAGCAGCCGTATAGAAGCCCTATATACCCCCTTTAACAAGGTGCCCTCAACAACTTTGCCTTGCCTTAGGCCGCGCAGGTTGCAGAGCATGAGCAGCGGGTTTAGGGTTTAGGGTATAAATAAGTCGTATGAATCATGAGTCTCACCTCTGGGTGAAGCATGCCCACTCCAGCGGCTGACGGTACAAATCCTGCATGACCCTGCGCACGCGAAGCTACAGTATTCACAGTACTCTGCAGGTTCGGTCATGCAGGTTCTATCTCATGAGCAGTGTTGTCTCTGGGAAATGTATTCATGGCCCAGCGGGCCTAAACAGAAAATATACGGTTTTCGAGCACTATGAATAAAGGTAATGGTTCGGAATGATGTTGCGAATTTTTCAGGCTTCTACAGATTTGCGGATGCTCTCCTGCTATCCCCTACACTCCACCGCTCGCACTTGCGGTTTCACTTCTCAGACATGCTGAGATGCCCCATTAAAGCAAGGAGCACGGCTGAGCTGAAGCCGAAATGTGCCTGTCGATATGAACGGTTTAGGGTTTATAGGGTTTAGGGTTTAGGGTTAAGCAAATTCCATCTCACGTTCCCTGTAGGTCCGAAGCACAGACTGCCGCTGGTAAGGGGGCACTTTAGAAAGTTTAGGGTTTAGGGTTAGGGTTTATTGTTTCATCTTGCTCCTCGCTCACATATTCCATGACCGGATGAAAGCGAATGCAGATCTACATGCCTGTGTAGAGTATTTCCTTAAGGTGCACACAAGCGCACACATCTGTGCAGGCATAGTGTGTATGTATGTATATATATATATGTTTGTTTATTTGTTTATTTATTTATTTATATGTAGGCTTTTGTACTCCCAACGGCACACACGCAGATAGGGACGTGAAAGACATGTGGGAAGATTGACGATCTGATGGGTAATTTGATGGCTCTTGTAGGGTCGCCGCACGGGTTTAGGGTTTAGGGTTTAGGGTTTAGGGTTTAGGCTTGCGTCCCAGTCCCCCATCCCCAAGATGCCAAGAGTCTTTCCCTAAGGCTCCATGTACCCATATAGTAGATACTTAGGCCTTAAAGTACCTGTATAGGGACCCCTTTACGGCCTAAGTATCTACTATAAAGGTACATGGAGCCTATGGGCGTGTTGGCCAGCCGTGCTTCTGCATTCCACGCAACCCGAGACGGTCAACGTTTTACAGAGTCGTGCCTTTTTTGACCGCCTCTGCTCAGCCTGCACAACGTTGTACAGCATGCAGCTATCATTGCAAAGCTTGGATTGAGAACAAGTCCATATCGTAGCCCTACTGTCATACTTATGCCCCAAAAAGCCCTCAACCCTTAGCCCCAAACCCTTGGTACAAGCTCTGACCCTGAACTAAGACATTAAGCCCCTAGCTGCAAATTGGAGCATCTGCATACTAAACCCTTAACCTTAAACCCCCCTAAACCCTAAACCCTAATCCCTAAACCCTACACCCTAAACCCTAAACCCTAAACCCCATCACACTATTTCCTCTGAGCTCCTCGGGCTTAGGGTTTAGTAAAGGATGCTGGGTTCCTGGCTTTCTGGGGGAGACTTTCGGGGCGGCCGGGGTTTGGGATCTCACTACAAGGGCCCAGGATCCTGAATGTAGGGTTTAGGGTTTAGGGTTTAGGGTTTAGGGTTTATAATGCAGGGGCCTAAACCCTAAACCCTAAACCCTAAACCCTAAACCCTAAATAATTACCAATACCATTTTGAGGGCTCCTGATTTAGAATGTAGTATAATGGGCTTGTTTGTACACCTCCGGGGTCTCATAAAGCCCAGATGGCCCCTGCGAAAAAAGGCGCTTTCTTGCAGAGTTCTGGGTTTCCGATAAACCCTAAACCCTAAAGCCTAAACACCCCTAAACCCTAAAACCTACACACCCTAAACCCTAAACCCTAACCAACCCTAGAAACCTAAACACCCTAAACCGATGACGGCTGAGTTGCATCCGGAAGGAAAGGGAACCCCAAAAGCCATAACGGAGGATCCTGGACAGGTAGAAATACCAGGCTTCCCTACCATGATTCTGGCATAGAAAACCCTAAACCCCTGTGCAGATTACGACCCTCTATAGTATGGCTTATCATCCTTGAATCCCCCCAAAACCCTAAACCCCTTAACCCTAAACCCTTAAGCCCGAAACCCTAAGCCCCTAAACTCTAAGCCCCTAACCCCAAAAACCAAAACCCCAAAACCCCTAAGCCCCTAAACCCTAAACCCTAAGCCCCAAAACCCTAACCCCAAAACTGATGCCCTGCGCTCTAAACCCTAAACCCCAAAACTGATGCCCTGCACCTCAAACCCTAAACCCCTAAACTGATGCCCTGCACTTCAAACCCTAAACCCCTAAACTGATGCCCTGCACTTTAAACCCTAAACCCTAAACCCCAAAACCCTAAACCCTAAACCCTGAAACTGATGCCCTGCACTTCAAACCCTAAGCCCCTTAACTGATGCCTTGCACTTTAAACCCTAAACCCCTAAAAAGATGCCCTGCACTTTAAACCCTAACCCAAACCCTAAACCCCAAAACCCTAAACCCTAAACCCTGAAACTGATGACCTGCACTTTAAACCCTAAGCCCTACCAGTATCTAATAATTATATACTCTCCCAAATAGTAACCTACATAACTACTATCCGAAACCTAAGTACCTGATTATAGGGTTCTTTGGACCCTTGGGGCTATCTCCGTCGCAGGCCGCACTGCAAGAGTTGAGGAAACCAACTTCACAGGACAGCTCAAAGCGCGGAGCCTCTGATCATCAACGGTTTAGGGTTCAGGGCTTTGGGTTTGTGGTTTAGGGTTTAGGGTTTAGGGTTTATGGGACCTTTCCGGTTTCCTTTAAGGGGGTCTGTACGGGTTCCTTTCAGATTTCAGGCATCTATAAGGGTTCCGTTTTGGGATCTATGAGGGTTCCGTTAAGGGATCTATAGGGTTGCCTCTAAGGGATCTATAAGGCTTCCTTTAAGGGATCTATAAGGGTTCCTTTAAGGGATCTATCAGGGTTCCTTTTTAAGGGTTTGGGGTTCAGGGTTTAGGGTTTAGGGTCCGCTCGGAGGATCATGGGACTTAGCAAGACAGGTTAAAAGTACCTGAGTTGAGGTTATAAATTAACTAGGTTTTCGGATTTAGGTTTAGGGTTTAGGGTTTAGGGCTACTAGGTTGGCTTTTGGGACATTTTGTTTATTTCCTTATTTGGGTTTGTAAGGGGGCCCTTTAGATAACTATTTCTCAGAGGGTTTAGCGGAAAACCCAGATTAACTACAAGTAGCTATTATAGCTACCGTATTTAAATCCCTAGTTACAAAGTCCCATGATCCTGTAAGTGGGGCTGAGGTTTCATTCATAGCACACCGTATAATTACAATAGGGAGCCCTTGGCAGTAACATCGGTGGTAATTCAGGCAGCTCTTAAAATACAACGAAACCCTAATTTAGGAGCCTAAGTAAATACCGGAGTTCACGTAGTATAATGGGCCGCAGAACCCTGTTCTAAATATTGAGGCCCCTAGGGTAGTCCAAATATTGAGTGATGGCTTTTCGTGCAGGTTGTGGTTGGGGCTTCCCAGTTGCCTTGTGCATTCGCATGAGTGCCTCTGTCTCTTTGGTCGGGTGTAGGACTGTAGGAGTTGCTGTTGGGGGTTGTGGAGGGTGTGTGTGTGTGGGGGCCTCAATGGATGTCTTCCTCGTGTAGTAACGGGTTTGTAGCATAGCGGGGTTTTTACATTTCGAAGTTTCAGGGGCCTGCAATCACGTGGTCTCGTAGCGTTACTAACTTTGCTGTTCTTCTGATTTCCTAGTTCAGTGTTGCAAAAGAGTGCATACCTGAAGCATGACCTGTTCAATGGCATGTGGAATCTTGTTCAACATCATGCTGTGCCAGTTTCGAAGACGTGCCATGAATGGAACAACAGCCTGGATGCCGGGTTCAGGGTTTAGGATCAAAGTCTTATATGTAGGGCTCTGAATAAACTGTATCTTGCGGTTCCCTCATATCATATAGGACACGCAATCAACGGGCACCCGGCTCCCAGACGTAAGCTCTGCACCCAATGCTTCTCAAACCCTTTATGCTGGTAGACATTTGTAAACACCTTTGCAGTAGAGGTCGATTTGGGGGAAGCTATGATTCTGTATACATTCAAGTAAATCAAGGAATCTGGCCTCTTGGGATTCGAGCACTCCAACCCTAAACCCTAAACCCTAAACCCTTACACCCGAAACTCTAAACCCTAAACTCCTCAACACTAAACCCCTAAACCCCTAAACCCCTAAACCCTAAACCCTTAAACTCCTAAACCCTAAAACCCCTAGACCCCTAAACCCTAAACCCCTAAACCCTAAACCCTTTAACCCCTAAACCCTAAAACCCCTAAACCCCTAAACCTTAAAATCCCTAGACCCCTAAAACCCCTAGACCCTAAACCCTTAAACCCTGAACCCTAAACCGCTAAACCCTAAAACCCCTAAACCCCTAAAGCCCCAAAACCCTAAAACCCCTAGACCCCAAACCCCTAAACCCTAAACCCCTAAACCCCTAAACTCTAAACCCTAAACCCCTAGACCCTCAACCCCAAAACCCCTAATCACCAAAACCCCTAAACGCTAAAGCCCTAGACCCTAAAACCCCTAATCGCTAAACCCCTAAACCCTAATCCCCTAAACCCTAAAACCCCTACCTTAAGAACCAAAATCCACTTTTTTGTAGGTTCTTATTATAAACCCTAATATCGGATTTATAGGGACCCTACGAAAAAGTAGGTTTGGGGTTCTTAAGGTAGACCCCGAAAACAGGGAAACGACGGTGCCCCCGCCGGTGCCGGTGATCGCCGAGAGAGCGGAGCTGCCGCAGCCTTGATGGTTACACCCGGGCTGCCTTGGGTTTAGGGTCTAGGGTTTAGGGTTTAGGGTTTAGGGGGGAACTATCCCTAAACCCTAGACCCTAAACCCCAAACCCTAAATCCTAGTGCGGTTTTAGAAGGCGTTTCTGTGCTGTTGAGGGCTTAGGGTCTTTTTAGGGGCTTCAGAGGACGCTAGAAGGGTCTAGGATGCTGCTTCTTTCTACGGTGGTACCTGTTGTTTACCTTCAGAAAACCCTGAACCCGAAACCCCTGAACCCCAAAGAATCCAGAACCCTAAACCCTAAAGACTTTAGCCAGGTGGCACTTTGGGAAGCTTTAAAATGTCTCTTATGGTTTCTATAGAGGTACGCAGTCATACATACTTTTCAGGACCCTACTTGTTGAAGGAGCTTATTTCAAGCTGCCATCATGGAGAAATATGGTGCATGATAGGCGATCCTTCTTGTGGCAAGCTTGTTTTAGTTTGCCAGAATGAAAATCTAGTACATGACAGGCCTTCTTTTGCGAACGTCCTTTTTGCGAGGAGTATTGGACTTACTTGGAGGATCGTGGGACTTAGGGGCCTGGAGTTACTGTAAGGGTAACTATACTTACGCGAGCTTATAACCTTAATTTCAGGCACTTATAACTTGACTTTCGAAGTCCCATGATCCGAACTGAACCCTAAACCCTGAGCCCTATATATCCCTTATAGGATCCCTTAAAGAACCTTTCTAGGCTCCCTTAAAGGAATCTGTAGGGTACCTAGCAGGACCGACGCCCTCTGCTTCCGAGATGTCTCCGGCAGAGCATTCTTTAGGGTTTAGGGGTTTAAGGTTTAGGGTTTAGGGTTTAGGGGTTTAGGGTTGAGGGGTTTAGGGTTGAGGGGTTTAGGATTTAGGGGTTTCGGGGTTTAGGGTTTAGGGTTTACTCCACCCCTGCACCCTATTCTGGGCCTTCGTTGAGGAACTTACTTAGTTTAGGTCACCAGGCAGGACTAGTGTATAATGTGCTTTCTGTGTAGAATTAAAGTCCTGGACAAGAACCCCAGTGGTCCCAAAAGTGACCGAAATGTTTATCTTGCAGGAAGGGGCATCTGTATATGACTAAACAGGTCCATTCCGGTTGTAGAGTCGCTTTTGCTGGTCGCCGGTGCCCTCGCCTCGCGTCGTTCAGTAGTAGGGACATACGCGCTCGTCGAGGTCTGCTGGTCGTGTATTCGTTTGTTACGTCTTGCTCCTACACGATTGGCGTAACAGACTTGCGTATATTTGTCATGTCTCCCTCATAGGTAGGCAGGACAAATATACGCACAGATACAGGCTAGAGTGCAGAAAACCTTAAACCCTAAACCCTAAACCCTGGGAGCTCATGCATCTCCCGGGAAAAGCGGCTCGCTGCCATGCAGCACCCGTGCCTTCGCACACGCTAGAGCTCGCCCCTTAGGGTTGATGACGATCCTGCATTACCTTGTGGAAATTGTGGTATATTGCCGATTATGGGTAATGCAGGATCTATATCATAAACCCTAAACCCTAAACCCTAAACCTACTGTGTGAAAGGCCGTTGCACTTAAAAAAAAACCGAAACCGGGAATGCGATCCCTGAGACCTCAAACCCTCCCCGCAGCAACGGGCACCCAAGGCGCGCGCGGCTGCTGCAACTTCCGCCGTCGGAGCTGAAACGCTCCCTGACTTGCCTGTGCTTGGGGTCTAATGTAGGGGCCTTCATAATTGGAATAGGGTTTCGGGCTCCTTTATAGTATTAGTATAACCCTACACCCTAAACCCTAAACTTATAAGGAGACCTAAACTAATAAGGAGCCCTAAACTAATAAGGAACTAAACGAGGAACAATTAATATTTTAGTTGGGGTTCAGGTCTGCAGCCTAAGCCCGAAACCCTAAACCCTAAACCCTAATCTCGGTTTAGGAACCCTAAACCCTAAACCCTAAACCCTAAACCCTAAACCCTAAACCCTAAACCCTGAACCCTAAACCCTAAACCCTGAACCCCAAAGCCTCGACCCTGAACCCTAAACTGTGGTGCCCAGGTGAGCTCCGGAGCCGGGGAGCAGATGTCGCCGGCCTGGTGGAGAAGGTTTCCCAGAGGGCTTTAAGGTTTTAGGGTTTAGGGTTTAGGGTTCAGGATTTCGAGTTTAGGGGTTTGGGGTTCAGGGTTTCGGGTTTAGAAGGTTGGGGTTCAGGGTTTGGGGTTTCGGGTTTAGGGGTTCAGGGTTTAGGGTTCAGGGTTTCGGGTTTGGGGTTCAGGGTTTAGGGTTTGGGGTTTAGGGTTCAGGGTTGGGGGAAGAAGAACAAAACACTGCAAGCAGCCAAGCAGAAGCGCCACATCCGAAGGCGCCCCCAGGCCCTAAAGCCCAGGGGCCCTCAAACCCTGCACTCCCGAACGCTCCAACACTCCAGACCGCTGCGTTTGGAAGTGCTTTTGGAGGCCTCAATAGTTACCTATACTATTTTGAGGGGGGGCTCCTTATTAGAGTCATAGTATGATATACCCTATAAAACCCTATTCTAGCTATGAAGGCCGCTATATTGCTCCCAACCTTCATCCCCCCTCTTCCCGATTGCAGAGCATCCTGAGAAGCCCGAAACCCAAAGCCCTCTTCGGAGGAGACGCCGCTTTAGAGCCTAGCCTACACCCTAAAGGTTGAGGGTTTAGGGCCCGGAACCCTAAACCCTAAACCCTAAACCCTAAATCCCTAAACCTGAGATTTTGTGTCTCGGAGTCTCCGGGGCCTTCCAACTCCCGGCAACCCCAACCAACGGAACTTCCTCAGCCGAGAACCTTTGTTCCAAGAGCGACCTGCTACTGTGCTTTGGAAATTTTAGGGTTTAGGGCTTAGTTCTGAAAAAGTCTCCTATGTGTGTTACAAGGCGATGTTAAGGTTTTTCAATCGCTGGCTATTCTCAGGCCATTATGTGAGCTAATGGATTGTTTTGGGGTTGAGGGCCATGTGTAGACCCCCCCCGGGCGAGCAAACCTGCTCTGTGGAACGGGGATCCTGCCAGGGATCTGAATACGAAAGCGCCCGAAGATGGTACCTTCATCGGAGCCATTCAGAACCCAACTAATTGGAATAGGGTTTGGGGGTACATCATACTACAATTACAATATGGTGCCCCCCAAACCCTATCCTAACTATAAAGGCCCCTCTATTACACCCAGCACTTAACCCTAGACCCTAAACCCTAAACCCTAAACCCTAAACCCTAAACCCCTGTATTACACCCGGAACTTAACCCTTCTCAAGTCGTAGGCCAGAGCCTTCCGAAGCCTCGGGGCGGCGAGAGCTACGGGGCCCTGGCGCAGCGGGTCTTCACCGAGCTGGGTTCGCAAGGGGCCTCCTCAGAGGGCCTCTTGGGGAGGCAGTCCACGGTTTAGCGTTTAGCGTTTAGGGTTTAGGGTTTAGGGGTTTAGGGTTTAGGGTTTAGGGTTTAGGGTTTAGGGTTTAGGGTTTAGGGTTTAGGGTTTAAGGTGTCGGGTTTACTTTTATTTAGATTACCAATATCATCTCGGAGGGCTCCTTAGGACAATGCTAGTATTCAGGAGCCCAACGAAGGCCCCTACATTACTTGAATGGCTTTCTTTATCTGTTCCTTCTTGGGGGTTGTGGTTGGGTTTAGCTTAGATAGCCAATGGGAGAACTTTAAACTTTTTGGCTTTATATATTAGGTCTATCCTAAAAAGTTTGAACTTTTTTGAGCCTGGTTGTTGAACAAGAGAGTTAGGGTTTTGGATTGAGGCTTGGGGGCGTGGGACGCCAGCTTGAAGGCTCAGCGCGTCGGACTTCCGGGCCACCTCGACAGTCTGGTGCTTAGTAGGGAATGGGGGAATGGGTTATAGGGTTTAGGGTTTAGGGTTTAGGGTTTAGGGGAATGGGTTATAGGGACTACTACAAGGGACCTTAAGGGACTATCATAGGGATCCATTCCCCCCTTCCCTACTAAGCACCAGATGGTCGAGGCTTCGGGTATCGAATGTTAGGAAGAATATGGCATTTAGGCTTTAGAGTTTAGGATTTGCAGGTGTTTAGGGTTAAGGGTTTAGGGTACCAAAACCAAGAGGCCAAAATCCAAAGGCCAAAACGCAGAGCCCGAAACCCTAACCCCAAACAGGAAGCCCTATCCTAAACCCGAAGCCCTAAACCTAAATCTCGGGAGGCTCTTCCCCGTGGCGCAGAGCCACCAGCAACTCACCGTGCTGATCCAGGATAAGGTCCGATGTTTGGGCCGAGGACGTGGGCAACGACCAAAGACGAAAGGTTTCTCTAGTGAAGAAGTTACGGTTTAGGGCTTAGGGTTTAGGGTTTAGGGTTTGGAGTTACAAGTATTAAGGTTCTAGTGGTTTCCGCCGAGTTTCACAAGGTTTTTTTTTGGGGGGGGCCTTCAACAGGTTTTCGGTGAGTTTTGGGTTGCGTTCAGCGTTTGGGAGATTCCGGGTCGATTGTTTTGAGGGTTGTAGGTTCTTAAACTCAAGACTCAGTTTGTTTAGGGTTTAGGTTTTAGGGTTGCAGCTGATTCTGAAGGGGTTAGGCTTTAGGGAACCTTTTGGCCAGAAGCTTTAACAACAACACTCCGAAGAAGAGCCTCCAGGACAACAGTCCCATTCCTTGAGCAACTGGGCCTTGAAGCAAAGAACAGCCGATTTCTTTGAGACTGAGCCCTCAAAACCAAAATGCTGGTTCTGATTTGATAACAGCGGTCAAAATCGCCAAAACTCTACACCCTAAACCGTAAACCCTAAGCCCTAAGTCCTCAACTCTACAGCCTAAACCCTAAACCCTAAAAGCCCTAAACCCTAAAAGCCCTAAACCCTAAAAGCCCTAAACCCTACACCCTAAACCCTACAGCAACGAACATCGGCCCCCCAAAACAAGACCGTCTGGTGCTTAGCAGGGAATGGGGGAATGGATCCCTATGATAGTCCCTTAAGGTCCCTTAGAGTACGCCCCTACAACCCATTCCCCTAAACCCTAAACCCTAAACCCTAAACCCTATATCCCATTCCCCGATTCCCTACTAAGCACCAGACAGAAGAAGCAGGACAGGGATACCTCGAACCAGCGGAGAGACAAAAGCTGGAAAGCAGCGTGGACGGCCTCTTGTCCTTAAGAGTTGTTTGGGGTTTTGGGGTTTAGGGTTTTGGGGTTTAGGGGGTTTTGGGGTTTGGGGTTTTGGGGTTTTGGGGTTCAGGGTTTGGGGTTTTGGGGGTTTTGGGTTTTTGGGGTTTAGGGTTTTGGGGTTCAGGGTTTAGGGTTTTGGGGTTTAGGGGGTTTAGGGGTTTAGGGTTTTGGGGTTTTGGGTTCAGACCTTAAGCCCTAAGCCCTAAACCCTAAACCAAAACCCTAAACCCTAAACCCTGAACCCTGAACCCTAAACCCTGAACCCTAAACCCCAAACGAGGGTCTTGGGGTTTAGGGTTGAGGGGTAAAGGGTTCAGTTCTTCGGAGTGTCGGTTCTGGAGTTTCGGGTATAGGGCGTTTAGGATTCAGGCCTAGGGTTGAGGAAGTAGGGGTTTAG
>CAJNDV010031942.1:16290-37470 GCA_905221635.1 Symbiodinium sp. CCMP2456 | reverse complement strand
GTATGTATGTATGTATGTATATGTTAGTTTAGAAAGGACTAAGGATAAAAGCAAGCACAATGATGAGGTATTCGGTGTGCCTGAATTTGTGTGTGTGTGTGTGTTGGTGTGTTGGTGTTTTGTTGTTGGGGGGTGGGCGGTTCTGTTTGGCCTTCTTTGCAATCTATGTGTGGATGTCTTGAGGTTTAGGGTTTTGGCTTCAGGGTCGAACCCTCAACTCTAAACCCAAAACCCTAAACCCCAAATCCCTAAATCCCTCAACTCAACCCTAAATCCCTAAACCCCTAAACCCCAAAACCCAAAACCCTAAACCCCTAAACCCTAAACCCCTAGCCCCTAAAACCCTTAACCCCCCTTAACCCTAAACCGGTGTTGAAGGTGCTTGGCTCTAAGTCAGGGCTCTCCAAAGTCCCACACTGTCCCCGCTATCCAAACTTGAATGGTTTAGGTTTTAGAGAGTTAGAGGCTTAGGGCTTTTGGGGTTTAAGGATTTAGGGTTTAGGGTTTAGGGCCCTAAACCCTGAACCCTAAACCCTGAACCCTCAACCCTGAACCCTACACCCTGAACTCTGAACCTTGAAGCCGGTTGAGGGTCGAGGGTTTCGGGGTTTAGGGTTTATTAGAATAGGTTTGGGGGTATTATATTATCATAAGGAACCCTAAACCTAAACCCTAAACCCTAAACACTAAACCCTAAGGCCATGCCGTGCAGGCTATGTTGGATGGGTTTCGAGCCTCGGGTCATGTTGCTTCATGCGGTTTAGGGTTTAGGGTTTAGGGTTTAGGGTCATGTCATGGACGTTGCCGCTAAGCCCTGGCCCCAAACCTGTAACGTTTAAAGATCTTCAACGTAAAACAAGGTTTAGGTTTTCGGGTTTAGGGTTTAGGGTTTAGGGTTTAGGGTTTAGCTTTTAGGGTTTAGGGTTTAGGGTTTAGGATTTAGGGTTTAGGGTTTAGGGTTTAGGGATCCTGAAACCCGTAAACGCCCATACACTCCCTCATCTTTTCAAGCCTTAAGCCCTCAAGCCCCTGAGCCCTAAACCGACATGGGGGTTTCCAAAAATAGGGGAGCCTAATATAGCACCCTAAACAGTAGGATCCTTATTCTAAGGACCCCAAAATAAGGTACCCCTCATTTTCGGAAACTCCCATATGGTCATAGGCCCCTCCATCCACAGTAAGCCTGCAGACCGCAGCTTCGGAGACCCTGAACCCCATACACCCGAAACCCAAACCCCTAAAGCTCACTACACACTAAACCCGAACACCCCACAACCCTAAACCTTAAGCCCCAAACCCTAAGTCCTCATCCTAATCCCTATAAGCCCATAACCCCAAATTCTCAACCCCTAAAGCCCTAGAGCCAGGCTACAGCATGCCTGGGGGAGTCACCCCTCCGGGAGGTGCCCTTCAGGTTTGTACTAGAGGAGACAAAGGGGGTCCTGACAGGCTTCTGCAAGGGTTTAGGGTTTATAACAAATTAGGGTTTAGGTTTGGGTTTAGGGTTTAAGAACAAATTAGGGTTTAGGTTTAGGGTTTAGGAGTTTAGGGTTTAGGGGTGTAGGGTTAAAAACAAATTAGGGTTTAGGGTTTAGGGTTTAGGGGTTGGGGTTTAGGGGTTTAGGGGTTAGGGGTTTAGGTCTTAGGGTTTAGGGGTTTAGGGGTTTAGTGTTTAGGGTTTAGGGCTTATAGGGTTTAGGGGTTGAGGGTTTAGGGTTTAGGGGTGGTTGGGGCTTAGGGGCTTCGGGTCTTGGGAGCATTTGGGATCCGAGGGGCGCATAGCGACGGATCGGTCGCTTGGAACCTGGCAGACCCATACCTGGGCGCTTCTGTTCTTTGGTCTTTAACATTGACTTGAAGGCTATAAAAGAACTCTCTCACTATTATATATATATATATATATGGCATAAGCTACAATTAGATATATATATATATATATACACATCATATATATAATCTGTATATATATATATATACATGTATACATATATATATATATATATGTAGAGACTGATCTGTGATATAGATGTTACTTATATTTGCGGTCGTGCGCAGAAGTTGAGTCGTTCCGGTTTAGGGTGTGGCTTTAAGGGTTTACCAATGGGGGCTTCGGGTTGGTTTAGATTAGGACGTAGGGTTAGGGGGACCCTTGGGGATATAGACCCTCTCACTTAGGTCCCTTTTAAGAGAGCCATAAGTAGGGTCCCCTTTTCAGGGGTCTCCCTCATACTACCTAGGATACGTAAACCCCGAACTCCGGGTTCAGGATTTAAAGTTTAGGGCTTTTGGTTTTGGGGCTTAAGGGTTTAACCGTTTAAGGTTTAGGTCAGGGCTTTAGGGTTTAACCGTTTAAGGCTTTAGGTTTAGGGGTTGAGGGTTTCAGGCTTCAGGGTTACGGAGGACTAAACACTACCTGGACACGAGGCTGTAGCACCTTGTTGTGGATAGCCCGGTTCGGATCCTTTTGCAAGAGAACAACACAGTACTACGGATGACTTTACAGTTCGTGGTCTGGGCAACCCCCAAATCGAAGTTTCTAGCCGCTGCAAGGATGTGCACACTTGTGTTGCACATTGCGCCTGTTGACTAGGCAGGTGTTTGTACTTTGCTGTGGACTTTTATAGCACACTTGGCAAGAAGACAGTCGACTTTCTTTGTATACTTACCATAAAACTCTAAACAGAAGCACGAATGCCCCTGCAATACCCTTAGAATACACTTATAGTCACCGTTGTAGTATCTTGTAGTAGCACGCATGGTAACGCTACGCCTTATAGCAACCCTAAACAAAAGGCCCCGCTGGGCAGGGCAACAGTTGCAGAGATGACCTCGCACTCCATCTACCTACAAATCCAAAAATCGAAGTTCTGATTTCGTGTCGATAAAGGGTTTACAGTGTAGGGACTTAGGGACCTCTTTCATGGTTTAGTTTAGACAGTGAAGTCCTGCAGAAATTCAGAACCGCACTAAACCGATGTGACAAAGCCCCACTCCAAACCCTAAGCCCTAATCCCACGCCTTCTCCGTAAGTCTGCTATTCCCCGATCGCCGTTTGTGCATAAACTTTCCCCACAGTACCGATCCCCCGCACATCCCCTGAGTCGTGCGCCGACAGCTGCCGCATACAGCACGAACACGCGGGGGAACACGACGGAGTCTGGCTTTGGAGTTTTGGGTTTCGGGTCTAGGGTTTAGAGTCCTTCAGGGTTTAGGGGTTCCTTTAAGAGGATCTGCAAGGGTTCGATAAGGGACCGATGAGGGTTTGGGGTTTCGGAATGTAGGATTTAGGGCGTTTAGGGTTTGGAACTGTAAGACGATTCATTCTAGGAGCCTTATGATGGGTTCAGGGTTTAGGGTTTCGGGTTAGCCCCCTAACAAGAAGGTACCCCTACTGTTTGGTTTCAACAAGGGAACCCAAAAACAAAAAGGGCAAATGCGTGCTACTGGGGAACCTAGGAATAGGGTGCGGGGTTGATCGTGGTATCTAGGAAATAAGGCTATGACATCACCCAAAACCCCCCAAACCCCATGCCCCAAAACCCCAAGACCCCAAAAAACCCAAGACCCCTAAAACTCAAAACCCAAAAACAAAAAAAAACCTTTACAGTGAGGGTCTCAAGGCTTGGGAGGCTGCGACGCTTTCCAGAACTGTCGGGTTTAGGGTTTGGGGTTTAGGGTTTAGGGGTTTAGGGTTTAGGGTTCAAGGTTAAGGGTTAAGGGTTTAGGGGTTGTGGGTTTAGGGTTTCGGGTTTTGGGGTTTAGGATCGAGTACTCCATCTGCTCCAAGCAGAGCCTCACGATCCCGACCAGCACCGCTGAGTCGTACCTACCTTATGTCGTTCTTCTCCAGTTTAGGTGGACCCCAAAAGTATGCCGAGCAGCTGGCAAAAGCAGACATGCTTCTGTTCGCGTTCCTTCACACCACGCTTTCTGATGCTTTTGTCCGATTTCAGAGGGACGACTTCACCGCATGTGCCTCGACTTCAACCCAGAATGCCTCTTTCGCATCACGATCCTTGTTCAGCGCGGATCCCTAAACCCTGAACCCTACACCCCCTACACCCCAAACCCTCAAACCCGATTCACTTCCACTCAGTGCCCGGTTCCCCTTAGCTCAAGGAAGGAGTTAAAGTCGTCTTTAAACGGGAACCCGGGTAAGATTTGAGGCTCATGTGCTATTCAGAGTTGGTGTTCTGGGAGAAGCTGGGTTTAGGGTTCAGGGGTTTTAAGGATTTTCATAAAGACATGGAACTAAGGAACCCAAAAAGGTGGGTTCCAGGTAAACCCCAAACCCTCTAACAAGGCCTGCTTCTGCTTCGTGCTGAGCATACCTGCATTCAGCTATGCGTGTGGGTGTGTCATGGTGTGTCTGCGCGTGCATGTATGTGCATGTGAATGTGCATGTGCATGTGCATGTGTATGTGTGTGCATGTGGGTATGTGTGTGCGTGTGCATCTAGGTGTATATATATAGAAAAAATGTATGTATGTATGTATGTATGTATGCATGCATGCATGTATGTTTTCTGGATTGTTTGTTTGCATGCATGTATGAACCTACCTATGTAAGTGTGTATGTATGTATGTATGTATGTATGTATGTATGTATGTATGTATGTATTATGTATGTGTGTACCTATGTATGTATATGTACCATACATGCACACATACATACATACATACATACATGCATACATACATACATACATACATACATTCATTCATTCATTCATTCATCCTTACACGCACCCACACACACATGTTTATGTCCAGCGAATCACTGAACCTTTGGAAAACATCGAAATAAATTGACCGCCAAACAACACCGCCCGACGCCCTATGACGCCAAAATAAAGGCTCTCCGCAGATTCTGAGCCCTCACACGGGTATGGCGTCCTTGTACGCCCAGCAACAAAACATACTAGTATATCCAAGAAAAGATGATGGTATCCGAAAACCCGTAAAACCCTACACAATACTCCCCACCCTGAACCCTAAACCACATCCCCGCAGCAAACCCGGAACAATAGAGCCGAAAGCCTTTAAGATTTAAAGGCGCATGAATCTAGTTGAGTGCATGTATGAGTGTATCTACATGTACCTATATAGTCACTATACTTGTTGTTGTGTTTTTGTTTGTCAACTTGTATACTTGCTTACATGTTTGTCTTGTTGGTTCTTCTGTGTATATATATATATATAATGGATTACATGCATGCCTTTGTGATTCTCTGTTTTACTTGCTTAATTGTTTCTACACAGTAGTAGCTACTTCCACTGGACAACCAAAAGCTTGCTAACCCGCCTCAGCTCATGTCCCTTGTTTCTGGAGGAAGTGGTGTCTTGCACTGTGTGTTCCTCCTTCGCGTTGAAAACAATCTGTGGGGATTCAGGAGTTTTTGGCTGACCTCGGCCTTGCAAGGTTGGCTTAAGGGTTTAGGGTTTAAGGTTTACACAGTTACGAATCTAGGTTTATATGGGAGAGGTTGAGAGTTTCCCGGTCTTTCGGAATTTCAGAATTTAGGGGTTGAGGCTTTAGGGTATCGAGGATGGGTGCATGTATCTTGGGGTCTGGGAGCATAGAGGTCTAATTCCTGCACGAGCTTTATGGGGTAGCGCCTATGGCTAACAGGGAGTAAGGTTTTGACTCATGGGGCCTACTTGGGGGATCAAGGGACATAGTAAGCAAGGCTGCTAAGTCCATTGATGTTTTGATTAACCTAAACCATAAACCCTGAACATAGTAAGCAAGCCTACACGTACTTCAACTGTTACTAAGTCCCCTAAACGTTTTTATCCCTAAACTCTAAACCCTAAAACCTTAAAGCCCGAACCCCTAAACCCTGCACGGAAGGGCTGGGGTTCTGGCTTATGTGTATTCGGGGTTATCCAGGCTTTTCGGGCTTAGGGTTGCCCCTGATCGACGATTTAGGGTTCGGGTTTAGGGTTTAGCCTTCCAGGGCTACGGAGTTTATCAAGCCCTAAACCCTAAACCCAAAGCCCCAAACCCCCTAAGCCCTAAACCCTTTAATCCCTAAGCTTAGACTCCAAACCCTAAACCCTTCAATCCTTAACCATAAAACCTAACCCTAAACCCTTTAATCCCGAACCTTAAGCCCTAAACCCTAAGCCCTTTGATCCCCAAGCTTGAACCCTAAACCCTTTGTAATCCCTAACCTGAAAACCCTAAACCCTAAACCCTAAACCCTGAGCCCTAAACCCTAAACCCTAAACCCTAAACCCTAAACCCTAAACCCTAAACCCTAAACCCTAAACCCTTCAATCCCTAACCTTGAAACCTAGAAGGCCTACAGGCCGAAAGCCCATAGGGTTTAGGGTTTAGGGTTTAGGGTTTAGGGTTTAGGGTTTAGGGTCCATTACGGTCCATTGTTAACTGCAACCTTAAACCCTGGAAGCCCAAAGCCTCTCAACCCCGACCGCATCGTAAACCTCCACTGGGTTTAGGGCTTAGGGGTTCAGGATGGTTCAGGGTTTAGGGAATTAGGGTTTAAGGTTTAAGGAGTTTAAGGGTTTTAGGATGGTTTAGGGTTTAGAGGTTGTGGGTTTAGGGCTTAGGGCCACTGCAGCAAGGCTTAGGGCTGCAATCGAAATTGGGTGACCTGTTTTTTAACCTCCCACCTTGTTTTTTGCCCTCCCCCCCCCCCCAGATTTTTAACCCCCTGGCCGGATGTTCTGACCTTGGCCTGTTGCTCTGACCCCCCCGCGTCCCCCCCTCCAACTTGTTGTCTTGTGCCGCCACCTGTTATTATTCTGACCTCCGGAGCCTGCTTTTTCTTGCCGCTGAACCCGGGCTGTCTGGAACAACGCCACCATTGGCCATCCAAGAACTTTTGGGCTCGGCAGCATCTTCGGACGGTGGATTGAAATTTGGAGACTGAAGAGCAGGAGACGGGGGCCTCGGGCCCGGAGACAAATTCTCCTCTTCTTCCTCTTCATTGGGCTTAGGCCCCAACCCGACACTGACCTGCAAACCCTCCAGCCCTTCATCCGGAAGCTAAACCTCCCTACATCCTAAACCCTAGACTCCCATAAACCCCAAAACTAACCCTAAACCCTAAACATCCCTTACAAACCCTAAACCCCTGAACCACCTAAAGCCCGAGACCCTAAGCCCTTTAATTAATAAAACCCCTATGAAATCCTTTAAAAGAATCCAACAGGAACCCGCAAGGGCACCCCCGATTCCGCCTTCAATGCAACTCTACTTGGAGGACAGTCGGACCTAGTAAGTAAGGTTCTAAGTCCCTTATTTGGGTTTTAGGTAAATATAAGTGCAGTTACATTATAGTTATAACCCTACTTACTAAGTCCCATGATCCTGTAAGTAGAGGCCCTACTCCAGAAATGCCTGCGCAGACAGAAGCCTCAAGCTGCAACTGTTAGGGTGTAGGGGTGTAGGGAAAAGGGTTGTGTAGGGGTTTGGGGGTTTGGGGTTTAGGGTTTAGGATTTAGGGGCTCGGGGTTTAGGGGATTAGGGCTTAGGGTTATGGGAACGCCCTAACCTTTCAACTTCTTGAGCTCTTTCTAAACTCCAAAGAAGCTTAAAGCTTCGTAGGTTCTCAGAAACTAACTAAACCCTAAACCCTAAACCCTAAACCCTATAAACCCTATAAACCCTAAAGCCAAAGTTGAACAAACACAGCAGAAAACCTGTCAGAATTGAGGCTACAAGGCGACTGCAGCTCCTCTGCCAACACCCGCGCCATCTTGTCAAAGGTAACTGCCATAAAGTCCTCTCTTCTTCAACAACCAGGCCCAAAGAAGTTCAACCTTTTTAGGATAGACATATAATATATAACCAAACAATTTAAAGTTCTCCTATTCGCAGTCCCAGAGTCTGTGTCCGCGAAGTACGGAATAATGACATTGTCATTGAAGATGGGCCTCGAAGGGGTGCGGTTTCCGAGTTTAGGGTTTTGGTTTCCGCTTGGCGCTTATCGATCTTGAAGTTGAGGAATACGGGTTTGTGAGCTTGGGGCTTATATGGCACTAGCATTCAGAGTTTCATGGCCGTGCTACCATAGCTTGATATCGCGACGGATTGAAGGCCAGGCGAGGGAAGCCTTGAAGAACTATCCTTAAGGACGAAAAGAACCCTAAAAGGGTTTAGGGTTCATATACCATATAGGGATTCATAGTATACTTGTATAGGGCCCCAACTTTTAAGGGTCATTTGGTCCTTAAGGATATACACTTGGTTACTGACCGTCCTTGCCCACGCGCAGAAACATCCCCCCCCTGCATATCTGGACAAGAATACTTGGAGGAACATGGGACTTAGTAAGTAAGGCTATAAGTTATGAGTCCCTTAATTGGGGTTATAAGTATATACAAGTACAGTTACCTTTATTATCCCCCCAATTACTAAGTCCCATGATCCTTTCAGTACTCCGAGCCGTAATCGTGAGCTCGGAGCCGAAAGCTCTTAATCCGAAAAGTATAGGGTTTAGGGTTTAGGGTTCAGGGTTTAGGGTTTAGGGTTCAGGGTTTAGGGTTTAGGGGGCACCCTTGTGAAACCATGGACGGCCCTGAAAAGCCAAAGGACCCAAGAAGTGCGTGCCTATGTTTCGGACAATGGCTATGCAGTTGCTATTTGGGAGAGTACATGATTACTAGGTGCTTGGACCCCTTGGGTAAGAACCCCGAAAACCAACATACTGGGCATAACATGGCTCTCACCTGCCAGCGCTCAGTTGTGGCAGAACCCAGACCTTGCAATATACAGATTAAGAAAATATACATTAAAATTGTAGTCGATCCCTGGTACGATTTAAAGCATATTCCTTCAATCCCTATAGAACCTTTATAGATGCCTTTAAGGAACCCTTTCAGGAATCCTTAAATCTCTATTCCTTAATTAAGATGAGGGATGTTCGAAGGTCTGACCTGGGAAGGCACGACCACGTCTTGCGACGCTGTGTCACTTTGAGGCGCTCGGAGTGCCATGCACCCGCATCCGTCTTTATGCCATGGCAGGCTATGATGTATAGTATACTGTGTTTTACTATAGTAGATCATATAAGACGATACTATAGTATATTATGCTGGATGAAACTAGACGACCAGTATACCATCTTATACCATATTACAACATACTATAAAATCACGTCTTCCTCCGGGAGGTTCATGGCGGAGTAAACAGCCCCAAGGCACCATCGGTCTGGTACTTGTGCCAGAGGCCGTAGAGAACAGCAAACATAGCGTAGAAAGCCGAGGAACCAAACAAGATAAGGATTTAGGGTTTAGGGTATAGGGTTTAGGGTATAGGGGTTAGGGGTTTAGAGTTTAGGGTTTAGGGTACAGCCCTAAAACCATTCCAAAGCACCCGAAAGAATACTAAAGCTTCAAAGAACGAAACCCTAAACACCTCCCGACAGCCTAAAGTCCTAAACCATTGAATTAAACCCTCTACCGTCAGCTCTAAACCCCTGAAAACATAAACCCCAAAGCCCTGAAACCCTTAACCCTGAGCTCTAAACACATATGCCCTAAGCTTCTAAGCCACACAACGCGACCCTAAACACCCACAAAACAAGGCCAGGGAGCTGCAGATCCTCCGGACAGCGCGCGATGAGCTGGTCGATGACTGGGCGATGGCACAGGGCACTTCTGCTACGATTGGAATTATATCTCACGGTTTTGGGTTTAGGGGTTAGGGTTTAGGGGTTTAGGGTTTATGAAAAAGTTTGTCGCTATTGCTAACGAGTTGATGACTGTTGTTGCTGTTATAGCTGTGGTATGCTGTAATACTTAATCGCTATCTGACCTTACCAACATTCAATAGCCCTATTCGGAAAACACCAGCGAGACCGATACCGAGAACAACAGTAGCAACCATCACCATAGTCAGCGCATGCCTGAGCGTCCCACAAGCCGAAAAGGCTCTAAAGCTGGTTAATCTCTAAACCCTCAGTCAGAACTCAAACCTATGCTCTAAACCTCTAAACCCCCAAACTCTCAGCCCCGTAAACCCCGAAGCCCCGAACTCCAAACCCTAAACCCCCAAACCCGGAACTCTTCCCCTGACCCTCAAAGGACTCATATTTCAAGGCATTTGGGCCCCAAGACCCCATTATATGGGTAGTTCTCTAAATCAGGGCCCTTTTTAGGTCCCCAATATAATACGGCACCCCTATAAAACGGACCCTAAAATGGGACCCTAATCTAGAGAACTACCCATATTATGAATTTTTTTGGGAGCTATTTTGATGCTAAGGGTTTGGTCCGTGCCGAAGTGCCCGGCTTGCCCTTCTGCTCATCCGTTTCGCCCAGCAAGATGATGTTCTTGTGGGCTCTCCTCGGGTCTTAGGGGTATTAGGGTTCAGGGTTTAGAGTTTAGGGTTTTAGAGTTTAGGGTTTAGGGTCTTATCCGTCAGGCTCCATTCAGGCATTAAGGGCTCCTTTAAGTGTTTTTTGAAGGGTTCCTTTAAGGGCTCCTTTAAGGGTTCGTTTAAGGGTTCGTTTAAGGGTTCCTTTAAGGGTTCCCTCAAATGTACCATACAAGTTCTATTATTCTATAGCGTATAGGTTGAAGGGTCCAGGTATCCAGATGGAAAGTACCTAAGCCTTAAACAAATCCTCTACAAGTACTTTATGGCCTAATTATAGACCATATAAGTCCATATAAGCACATGGAACCCTGTAGAGGCTTATTACAGTCTTCTTGGCTTTAAAATTGGGGTGACGGTCTCTTATATGGGGTTTCCTGGATTCCTAAACCCTAAACCCTAAACTTTACCTGAACCTACCGAAACCTACTTTGTTGTAGGGCCCCTATAAATTCCATATTGGGGTTTATAATAAGAACCTACAAAACAGTGGGGTTTGGTAGTTTAAGGTAAGGTTCAAGGTTGAAGCTTCACGATGGGTGGGCCCCTAATCCTGCAACACCGAAAGTCAGAGCACAACTCTGTGATCGCAGTCTGGAGGAGTAACTGTTGGACTCATTGTAGCCCGAAGGGGACGGTTTAGGGTTTAGGGTTTAGGGTGTACCGAAATAGTATATACTGTGGCCTTAAAGAGTCCCTATTTGGGCTCTTTAGGGCCAGAGTATCTCCAATTTGGGTACATTGACCCTTAGGGGAAGGGCGTGGGGTTATAAGTAGGGTAACTAGACTTATAACCCATATTCGGGGACTTATAAGCCTACTTATAACTACCCATGAACCTCCAAGTAACGAGTCCCTATTTGGGCTCTTTGGCGCCAAAGTCGGGAGTTTCCGAAAAGGGACCCTAATATAGTACCCTACATAGTAGGATCCTTATTATAAGGACCCCCAAATTAGGTACCCCTTGTTTTCGGAAACTACCAAGTATCTCCGATTTGGACCCTTGCGGTAGGGTCGAAGGCTGAGGCTTCGGGTTGTAGCATGCAGGGTTCGTTCGGCACCTGATTACGGTTTAGGGTTTAGGGTTTAAGAAATTTAGGGTTTGAAGGTCATGATCTCTCGGAAACTCCCTTATATCAACCCTTGTGGTAAGCCCTACAGTCAACCCGCAAAGTCGCCCTGTGCAGGAACCGCATAATTCAAGGAATCCGGGTCTGGCTCTGTAAATTTAGCCCCTGCACTTAGGGTTTAGGGCTTATAAGGGTTTAGGGTTCAGGGTTTTAAGGTCTCTAAACTTAAACCCTAAACCCTAAACAACCCCTCCTGAACCCTAAGAGGAACGCCATTACGAGGAACCCTCGCCTAATCATTAAGGCCCGTATATAAAGACGTAAACTGCAGCCGAGTGGACAGCGCGGTGCGCATGTCACGCTGCCACTGAGGAGACTCTGTGGAGCCCTGGGTCAGAGAATAAAGTTCTAGCTGTCCCATAAAAGCTAAATGTTAATCTTTGGGATATTACATACCTTAATCCACCAGAACCTACTTTTTTGTAGGGTCCCTATAAAAGCCATATTACGGTTTGTGGTAGGGGCCTGCGGAGAGGTGGGTTTTGGTAGGTTAAGGTAGGGATAATACAATCCCACGAAGATACAAGGTTGCATAGCCCTGGAGCAACCGAGGCTTGGAGAAACGCGCTGCTGTCGACCACAAATCCTCCCAAAACCCTGAACTCGTAACCCGAAACCGGAAAACTCAAGCCTGGGTCAGGAAGGAGACCACATTCCTGGAGAAGGAAATGCCATGCGTACAGCCAGAAGCCTGAGCAACAGGAGTCATCAAGGCTGTAGGGGTCGGTTTGCTTTTCCTTTACCCCAATCAACCTACCTGTCTTCGGCTCCTGATTGTGTTTCTTCTATATGTCACTAAAACGGTAGGATTTATTGGGTGCAGGTTGGTCTTCAGGCTTTAAACATGCCTCGCAGACTCCACGCAGGCTTGTCCGGGCCCTTTCAAGACCTGTTACAGACCGTTTGAGGGTTCACCAAGGTTTAGGGCTTAGTGTAGGGCCCTTAACAATTAGAATAGGGTTTTGGGGTATATTATGCTCGAATTATAACACCCAAAATACTGTTGGTAATTATTTAGGCTTTTAAATTATGGGGTTTAAGGTTTAGGGTTCAGGGTTTCGGGTTCACGGCTTGCGGAGCTCTGGAAGGGTTTGAAAGTTCCCAGAGAGCCTATCAAGTAAAGAATATGCACTAATCGGGTTTAGGGTTTAGGGCTTAAAGGGATAAGCATGATTATATTGGGTTTCTTGTCACTTAAAGGATAATCTTTAACTAAGGGCTACTAGGCCCTCTGGGTTTGTGCGTCTGAAATCTCAGGTGCCTACTTAGGTTCATGTTCCGCGAGGGGCTCCGCAAGAGCTTGGAGTATAGAAGTTCCATCACTATAGAGGTCTTAATGGTGTAAACTTGAACCCTAAACCGCCTAAACCCCACTTGGAGGACGATGGGACGCAGTAAGAAAGGTTTTTATAAGTCCCTTAATCGGATTATAAGCAACTATATAAGTATACTTACCTTACTTAAAACCTTAGTTACTAAGTCATCCTTTAAGCAACCCCAAACCCACCCTTCTAGGGCCCTTGCAGATTGCTTTTGGGAACCCTGTAAGGAACGCTATAGTACACTCAAAAGGAACCCTAAACCCTAGAAACTGCTGTTGATGATAACAATCCTGCACTACCTTAAGGACCCTAGACTATGGGAATTATGGTATATTCCTTCTTATTATGGGTAATGCGGGAACCGTAAGTCCCATGATCCTTTCATTATGCTCACTGACTAGCAGCACCGTGGCGAGGCTTCTCTGGCTGGGACCTCGTCAGGAAGCGTATTCCCGTTGGTCCCGCCATCAGGCAGGGCCCGTAGCGTTAGGGTTTAGGGGAAAGGTTGTTTATTCTTTTGGGTGTAGAGTTTAGGGTTTAGGGTCTATACAATGACAACCAAACCTAAAACACCCAAAGTCCGCAAAACCCAGCTACCAGCCGAACCACGAACCGTAGTTCATGAAGAGGTCACAGGAACCCCCCTCAGAAAAAAAAACGTGATAGAAGCCTTCTGTGGAGCCCAATAAGTACTCCGCTATGTCTCAACACAGACACACACACACACTTCCAGCCGAACCACGAACCGTAGTTCATGAAGAGGTCACAGGAAAACCCCCCCCAAAAAAAAAACGTGATAGAACCATTCTGTGGAGCCCAATAAGTACTCCGCTATGTCTCAACAGACACACTTCCCGCATGCGAAAAAGCACATAAACACGAAGTTGCAGCACCGGAGCAAGAAAAAACCAACCCATCATCCATAGCTAGCATCTCACGTAACTGTCTACGTACCTTTACCTTTAACCCTAAACCCTGAATTGAACCCAAAAACAGTAAATGCTGCCAACGAAACGGTGTCATCCTGCTCCTTGTCGAACCATACTTGCGTGTTGATGAACCGTTCCGGGAGGGCCTGGATGCATGTTTATTTTATTTTATTTTTATTTTTATTTTTTTTTGGGGGGGGGTCTAGTGCTGTTGAGTTGGAAACGGCTGGTTCGACCCTAAACCCTAAACCCTAAACCAAAAGCCCTAAACCCCAAACCCTGCTTCGACTTTGTAGCTTTTGGACTTAGCGTTTTGGGCGATGGCTACCCGCACCCCCAAATCTGCAGAAGAATTGCCTTTAATATGTGTCGGGCCATTCTGTTGCCTACTTTTTTTGGGGGTGGTTCGGTAGGAGTAAGCTCTTCGGGGTTCGCACGAGTGCTCCGAGGGTTCAGTTCTAAAAGGGCGTGCAACGGTTTCCTTGAACCCTAAGGGTCCATGTACCTAAATAGTATGTAATTACTCTGGCCTTGAAGTAGTCCCTATCTTGGTGCTTTTGGGCCAGAGTCTCTCCTGTTCGGGTACATGGACCCTTCGGGGAAGGACTCAATGCCCTGACGGCGGCATTTGCCCAATACTCTCCGCAGGTCGAAAGCACTGGACCCGAAACCAAATGTCCCTGAAAATAACCAACAGAAGAATCACAACCCTAAATGTCCAAGTACCCACATAGTATATACTTGGGCCAGAAAAAGTACCTACCTAAATAAGGACTACATTAAGGTCAATGTATGTATGAATATATATATATATATATATTGTATATGAATACATGAGCCCTTCGAGTGACATCTCTAACAGAATGCGCAAGGACGTCACCTCTGCAACTTCGACATCTAAACCCCTCGTCGTACTTGGCAACCCCTTCTTCCGTAGACTCCTGAAACAACTGAGGGTGTGGGGGCCATGCTTGAAAAGTCCTCCGTCCGAACAATAAGTGGCAATTTGCCTAAGCAGTCTAAACAAACAAGTATGTATATATATATATATATACAATACATACATAATTAAATATATATATATATAATATGTATATACGTATACACAAATGCCTTACATGACTCTAAAAACATACATGCATACTTGGTTCGGTTCGCTTATGCAACACAAAGAACTTATTGCTGCGCTGGCCGGGCCACGTAAAATGCACTTCGTTATACTCCGAGTCGTCCGCCGACTATAGACAAACTAATGCGACTAAACTTTCACCCTGCTGATGCACTGTCAGGAATGTCAAGGGTACATCCTAGATAAATACATCACACAATCACAACCAAGCTTTACTACTTCCGCCTGAAATGTTGCAAGAATCCGAAGAACATCTTGCATCCACCGTATTAGACAGACAAGAACCGTATAAATGCACCTAAAGCCAAACTGACTAATCTGCACAACCTGAACCCTATAAACCCTAAACCACTATACATCCTACTTGGAGGATCATGGGACTTAGAAAGTAAGGCCAAAGGCACCTCAATTAAGGCTATAGGTAAGTATACCTTACTTGTAATCCCTAGCTACTAAACCCCATGATCTTTAAGTACCGGTAAGACCCTCCTCGTTATAGTAGCCCTTTCAGGAACCCCTTTAAGGAACCCTAGTTACTAAGTCCCATGATTTTTTACGTGCGGGATGGCCTCCTTCAGCACTTCCGCTGCTTGGGCACCAGCATCCTCGAGAGATATGACGCTCCCAGAGACTCCAAAGCCCCTTAAGCAAGGAATATGCCTTAAATTCTTGAAGGGTTTCTAAACGGATCCATAAGGGTTCTATAATAAGGGAATTAAGGAATATGCCCGTAAATCAATGTAGGAACCATAAGATGATGTAAGGTAGATTCCTTAATTTAGGGGTTTGGGAGCCTCTGGGTTCGTGGCTTGGGGTCTTAGTTTCAGGGTTTCGGTTTTCAAGGCTCATAGTCTATAATAGTAGGCCTTAGAAGGGATCTTTTTAAGGGATGTGTACGGGTGGAGGTTGTATTTGGGTTCTTATCAGGCCTTTTGAAGGCTTATTCAGGGCTTTGGGTGGAGGATTGAAGCGCTTGGGGTCTTGGTAGGGGTTTGGGTTGCAAGGTTCGGCGTGTCAGGTTCTAGGATTTAGGGTTTGGGGTCTGGGTGCTTACTTGTTGCCGTCAGAGGGTTGGGGTCTGCCGGAGCTACATGTAGGTTTGTATGTGCGTTTCCTGGTGATGTAGACATGGCCTGAAGTGCTCGGATTCTTGCGGATGCTGACATACTGTCTCGCCACGTGGATACGTGTCTTTATCATACCCAGCGGGTTTAGGGTTTAGGACCTCGAAACCAGGCACCCCAAGGCATGCACGAGTCTGCATAAGAACAATACAGGTTGCACAGCTGAACGCCGTCCTACCAACAGGTCGCGCCGCTCTACCTTTTGTTCTTGGCACATGTCTAGTTACTACTCTTGGGCCCTGGATGCCAAAAGCGCAGATTAGGCAAGTACATCCACACTACTTGCGCTTTTACATGTGCAGAAGATGCAAACTAAACCACAAGACATCCTGTCAGAGCCGATATATAGTGGTCAGCGTGGTCACAATTGCAAGAGGAACAGGACAAAGGGAAGGAAATGTCGTAGAGTCGTAGCAGCGGCAGTAAGAATGCACCGCCACCACCATCACCAACACCGCCACTACCACCACCACCACTACCACCACCACCACTACCACCACCGCCGCCGCCACCAACGCCACCAACACCACCACCAACAACAACAACAACAGCCCAATGTTAGCCCGCTCACGTAATATGAGAGCTTCCTGATCGAAAGACTTTATACCACCAACATGTTCGCCACCATCATCACTTTCGGCATGGCCATGAACATAATTATCGCGAACCACGTCAGCAGAACTAGGATTGCCACAATCTGCATCATCCGCCTCGTAGCGGCCGTCGTCACCATTAGCTTGTTCATCGTCATTGCAAACATCATCGTCATCATCACCATCGTCATCACCAAAAGCATGTCCACAATCACCGCCAACAAGAAGAGCAACAATAGCAACAAACGTAACTTCAATTTCGTCATAATCGTTGTGCTCGTCCTCCTCTTAATCCTAAATCCTAAACCCTAGACCCTAAACCCCATACCAGGCTTTTCAGGAATGCGAGGGTGTCCTGGTAGTGCAGGTAGAAGTCCCACTCGCAGTCCTCGAAGTTGACAAACCTTTCGGATGTAGGGTTTAGGGGTTTAGGATTTGTTTTGAACTCCTTTTCGCGACTGCAAGACTAGCCTTCAGACGCAAGGACTTAGAGTCCAGTGGTTTAGGGATTCAAGGCTGGTGGGTTCAGCTTCGTCCTGCACCTTTCGACGACTGTCGCCCCGACTCGGGCATGGCAGTCCATGATCCCCGCTGAGCCCAAAACCCAAAGTCCTAAACACTATAAACCTTAAACGAAAAGTCCTGCGTAAACCCTGAAACAACAGGCCTAAGTACAACCTATCCCCTAAACCCATTGATCCTAGTTTTGGAGTATGTAGGGCCCTTAGCGTCTTGCGTTTAGATTTTTAGGTTTCGGGTTTCGGGCGTAGGGTTTAACCCACGTACAGGGTTCGGATTTGGGTTTCCCTTTAAAGGCTGAGGATTTGTCTTGGGTCTGTACGTGTCCGGGAAAGTTTGAGCCGTCTCACTGGCATGTAGTGGCTGTTCAAAACTATGGAGCGTTCTTTGACTTGGCTATATGACAAAGCTAAGCATATCCCATCGTACTAGAGAATCCAAACAACCAAGAAAATCAAACGGCACATGTATCCTGAATCAGTTTTTGTTGCCTGCCTGGTGTAGGGCTCAAGGTGTTTGGCCTAGCCCCAGCAGCCAACATGTGCTCTTGAATGTCCACATCAGTATGTGTGTACATATGCAGATATACTATGTTCCATTTTCTTGTGTGTGTGTGTTCTATATTATGTGCTTAGACATGCGTAAGTATCCAATGCACATCGATCTGGAATAAATGTATACATTCAACTTACAGCACATGAAGCTCAATCGCAGGCCCTCACAAAGTCCTGATACTCCAAGCCCTAACCCTGAAAACCAGATGCTTAAACCCTAAACCCTAAACCCTCGGGGCATGCATTCGCTTGCCAGGTGAAAGTTTGAGGCTAAGGCGAGTGACCCGCAGTAGGGCGAGTTTGCAAGCTCAACCTAACCCCGAAACCCGTTGAATCCTCGGAAAAAGGGGGGGGGGAGGTGCATGGAATGTGGGGTTTTAGCGTCGAAGCAGAGCAGCTTGAGGTTCTGGACTTTAATCTAGGGTGGAAACCCTGGTGACCTCCAGCACTCCAAGCCTACACTTATACTCTGCAAAGAAGCCGGGTGCTGCAAAGGAGAACTTCGGAGAAGGGGACCGGCACAGACACTGAATACTCAGAAGGATGCTGGGTTTAGGGTTTAGGGGTTTCGGGTTTAGTAGCTATGTATAATCAACCTTTAAAGGAGGTACCCCAAATTGTACCCCTTGGACCCCGAGCCAAAATCGATGTGGTGGCAATATCAGTATCCCTGTGTAATGTAGAAAAAGGAACACTTTCTAGGGAACACCCAGTAGGCAGACCCTCAAAACTCTCCGAGAATCACGGGATCTTGGTGTTTGAGCTCGCATGCTGATGAGCCACCGCACATCATCATCCTGGCAGTGGTTTAGTGTTTGCCCTTTATAATCCTGCACCCGAAAACCTGTAAGCCCGAACTTTAAGCTCTGCAAGCCCTAGGCCCTAGACCAAGGGAGGGGTCTGCTGCGCAGTGTCTAGGGCTTCCTGTGAAGCCCGAAGCCCTAACAGTCTGATTATCATCCTAGAAAGGGGTTTGTTGCTTTTCGACTCGTCCCCTAAACCCTCAACCCTAAAGCCTTAAACCCTCCCTCTGGCTGAGGGCCTGAACTCCAAACCCCAAGCCTTGCACCCAAAACTCCGCAGAAGACCCCAAACTCCAAATTTCTGGGAGGGGTTGTCTTCACGAACTCAGCCACTCCGGCATGTCTTCATTCATGATGGACCACGGCCATTCTGAAATTCTATAAGGGCGGTCTTACCCTTTATACGACCCGACTGAATACAACAGGGCTGGGGGGGTGTACGTTGTACATCATGCCTTAACAGCCCTAAACCTAAACCCTAGACACTGTCAAGAATCATTCAAACCTCTATACATCCGGAAACCTCCCCGAGTTCTCAGACGTCCTCAGGCTCAAAATCCTAAACCCTAATTTCGAAAAAACAAAGCCCTGAAGCCCTAGAGCAAAAGACTAAACCCTGAATCCCAAACCTTTAACCCTCAAACCCTAAACCCTAAACCCTTAGACTCTAAAAACCCTTAAACCCTAAACCCTTAAACATTTAAACCCTAAACCCTGTAGTTCTCCTTTCAAGGAACCTCTAAACCCTCAAACACCCTTCCCCACCGCCCAGGAATCTGAGCACTTAAAGGATCATGGGGCTGAGTAAGTAGGGTTAATTCAAGTAACTATACTTATTTACTTATAACCCAAGTGAAGGGACTTATAACCTTACCTACTAAGTCCCATGATCCTCCAAGTCTAGATCCCTTCAGTGGAACCCTTGTCGATCCCGCTTACTCCTATGGATCCTATAAGGACCCGAAACCCTATTCCCCAGCCCTGTGAGACCCTGTGAGCGGTTCCCTACTATCCACCCAAACCCCCGCTTTTTGATCTTTGGGGGGGTATGGCAAAGCAAGGTCCTTTCTATAAGCGCCGGGCTTTCACGTGTCTTTCGTCTTCCAGGGTTTAGGCCTAACTCAACCCCAACAGTAAATAAGAAATACTGGCCCAGCACCTATAACAAGGCTACTACTCTGCTACTCTTGAAGTCCTGGTATGTATAGACTACATGGGCACAGAAAGCCTAAACCCTGATCCCTAAACCTCCAGCCCAAGCGAGCCTCATCCAGCGCCGACGCGCTCTTGCTCAGCGCCTGGCAGTCAAGTGGGAGTTTCAACCAGTTAAGGGCTTACTGAAAGGATCCATTAGGGTTCCTGAAATGCGGTTCATCTGGCTTCGGCATGGGATATATTAGGGTGTTTGGGGGTTTAGGGTTTACTATGAGGTAGTTGCGCTTATAATTACTCATAGTAATTACAATTAATGAGGTGCCTATAACATTATTTACCAAGTCCCCTGCTTGGGGTGAAGTGTTTAGGGCCGCAGGGGTTTAGGGTTCACGGTTCGCGGTTTAGGGCCTAGCTTCAAACAGTGATGGAGTGTTTTGCGGATCCTTACACTGATATACTGAATACCGTAGTATATTTCAATGCTCTATCTTCTGAAACTGCTGAGAAAGGCTTAGGCCTTCAAAGAACGTGATAAAACGCTACCGGGATCAACCGGAAAGCCCGTCTTGGTTCTGCATACTCGAGTTTGGAAAATGTTTTACCGCAAGAGGCAGGGATTCTGTAATGCGGGTTTAGGGTTTATTAGAGCGCTTGATGGCATTGCAATGTGGGCTTTGCCCATAAACCCCAAACCCTAAACCCATAAACCCTAAACCCTATACAGGTAAGGATTCTGGGTTCTTGTAGTCTCGGGGCTTGGGGGAAGATCCAGGGGCTGGGCCCAGGTCCAGGATTGTTGCTTTCATGTTTGATGTAGAAACCTGATTAATTAAGAAACCCTGGATCCCTATTAGGGTTCTGTACATGAATACTATTTGATGGAGGAACCTGATTAAGAAACCCTGGATCCTTATTAGGGTTCTGTATACGAATCCTACTCTTTTGGGGTTTCAGGGCCAGGGTTTCTTAATCAGGTTTCTACATGATCAGGCATGGCTTTCATGTTTGATGTAGAAACCTGATTGATTAAGAAACCCTGGATCCTTGTTAGGGTTCTGTACATGAATCTTACTCTGTTGGGTTTTTAGGACCAGGGTTTCTTAATCAGGTTCCGATACTTTATAAGGCATGGCTTTCTTGGAGCTGCATTCCATAATAAGTCTACCGCGGGGGTCTTCGTGGTGCAAATGTGTGAACCCGTTGTAAGTTCTACCTTGCGCCCCAACAACTCCCGTTTTAAGGACCCCTGTATGCGAAAGAACTCAGGATAGAGAAGCCGAGCAAATTAGGACACTTGGGGTTCAAACAACTCTTAACGGAAGCAGCCCCTTGGCCCCCTGCGATCGGATTGATCTGCACATTCTGCAAAGATGGCCTCACGTGATCCACACCGAGTTTGCGGGCTTACCTTGTGCAAGGGTTTCTTGTTTCCTAAATTCGACCGGGAACCCTAAACCCTAAACCCTAAACCCCTAAACCCTAAACCCTAAACCCTGAACCCTTAACCCCTAAACCCAAAACCCTAAACCCTATAGGTTAAAAGGCAAAGGTATAGGGATTTCGGGTTCGGGTGT
>CAJNDV010031942.1:3383-16190 GCA_905221635.1 Symbiodinium sp. CCMP2456 | reverse complement strand
CCTAAACCCTAAACCCTCAATCCCCCGCTTCAAAGCACCCTTTCCTCGACTCAGGGTCGACATCCGAAAAAGCTCGTTCCGACCCGTAATGCAGACGCGTTTCCTGTGTTCCATTCAGGGTTCCCCGCATGGAGGACCATGGGACTAAGTAAGTAAGGCTTTAGTAAGTAAGGTATTAAGTGCCCCATAAAAGGGGTTAAACACTTTGTAAGTACAGTTACCGTATTTGTATCCCTAGTTGCTAAATCACTGCGGGCATGACCCTTTCAGTAGTCGAAAGTCAGGCCCTCATATGAAGCCGGTATAGTAACCCTTACAAGCAGGCCCTTATATGACGCTTGCAGGGGCCCTTTAAAGAAACCTGAGTTCAATCCCGAACATGGTCAGAAATGTACAATTTGTCACAATTGCTTCAACCGTATTTCTTCGACAATCAAAGTAACGCTATTTGTTAAAAATGTCAGTTTGTCGGAAAGACTCCAAAACAGCATGTACAGGAAAAAACAAGGTTAGCAGCCTGATCGACTGCATATTTGATGACTTCAGTCCTTCCTTCACGAACACAAGCCTGATTCGTGATGCTGCCTGCACGTTCCGCCACCGAGGTTTGGAAGGGCAGCTTGCGGAACTTCTGCTACTATACTGCTTCACATACAGAAGCGCATCGAGGTAGTCATAGACAGTGTTCTATCTGAGATCACTGTTCAGAGGCAGACGTACCGCTTTGCGGTCACTGCGGAGGCATTCTCTGATTTGGTAGAGCAGGGTTGATTAGTGTTTAGGGGTTTAGGGGTTAGGCCTAAACCCTAGAGAGCTAAATGGGTTGGGGTATCGGGTTTGGCTGAAAGAAACAGCTTGGACACCTAAACTCCGTATCTCTGAGCCCTCATAGCCGCAAGACCATCAATCATAAAAGCCGAAACTTCGCAAGTCCTATGCAACCCCAACAATCGAAACATACACCCCCTAATGCCTACGGTTTAGGGTTTAGGGTCCCTAAGCCCCTATGGACCTCTCAACTCCAAGTCCCAAAGGAATCTCATTGCTGCGTAGACGCTTGGCACTAATCAAAGGAAGAGCATCGCTCTCTTTGGTCTCGATAGGAGGGTCCGTTGACTCCGTGTAGACGATGTCCTGGTTGAGCGTTCTGGGTCTAGGATAAAATTAACTTGCAACAGGGATAACATGGGGCTATGGGGTCTACAGCGCCCTAAACTCTGAACCCTAAACTCTTTTTGTTGGCTTGTTTTTTGTTGGTGGTTTACGTAAGTCCTAACAGGAGCTCAAGCGACTTCGGATTGAAATTGACCCGGGGGAAGGCAGCACTGCACGAATGTCTAGGGTTTAGGGTTGAGAGGCTCAACCAGAACAACTCACATATACACTGGAACTAACAGCCTCACATGTCAAAGGTGCAGAAGTACCCTTGCCCACCAGGACTTTGGGCGCAGAAGCATAAACACAAAACGACACTTTCCAGCCCTATAAGGGAAGAGTCTTGAAAGACCCTGCAAGCTTAAAGCCACTAACTTCCAAATCAATTCTCGGCCCCAGCAACTGGTAAAACTTGGGTACTAACCCCCGCCCCCCCCACCCGCAGTTACTTCCGGTTTATAGTAAAATAAACACTGCGGGCTTCATTAAGTGTATACAGATGAACACGTATATTAGCATATGTGTTCATAAATACAATATATAGTGTCTTATAATATTTATATATATATATATAAATTATAATGAAGAAAAGCATGAGATCATATCCAAGTGTCAGTGAGTTGGGGTCCGGTAGTCCCCCACCTCTAAAGCTACACTACTTCTCGAGGACTTTCCATACAGCCTAACATTGTCATACTTCACAACTCCGAAAGCAACAGCACAACACACAAACACATAACGACGTAGCAACCCCTACACACCAAATTCAACGAATCGATATCAATCGAAGTACACAAAAGCCTGCAAATAAGCAGATCAACCCCAAGGGTCCACGTACCAATGTAGTAACCCCCTCCCCCCAAAGTCTCTGTAGAGGAAGCCCTTTCAGGCCTAAAAAGTACATGGGCCAATACGGAAACAACAAATACATACACTCAGTGAGAAACTAATTACACAGACATCAACCCTTAAACCGTAAACCCCTCTGAACCCCTAAACACCCTAAACCAGAAACCCTAAACCCCCAAACCCCTAAACCCTTAACCACCCTACGCCATGAACCCTAAAACCCCTAAAACCGATCCTTCAGAGGTGGCAAGTTGGCCGAGCTGGGGATCGGCATAGTCCTTGGAGCTGCAAACCGGCCAAATATTCTGGGTTCAGGATTTGGGGTTTATAAGGGTCTATAAGGTTTTATAGTTCCTTTAAAGGTTCCCTTTAAAAGTCTATAAAGGTTCAGGGTTTAGGGTTCAGGCTTGGGTTTAAAGCTTAGGGGTTTCGGGGTCCAGGGTTTATCGTAAACGGGTCCATAAGGGTCCCCTTGAAGGGGTCTAGAAAGGGTTTAGGGTTCAGGATAGAAGGTTTCAGAGGTTAGGTTTTTTTAGGGTTCATTGCAAGGGTTCCCAAAAAGCGCCCTTGGGCTCAAGGCTTTGGGTTTTGGGGTCTGGGTTTGGGGTTTATAGGGGCCGGGATCCCCCCCCAAAAAAGGGTTTAGGGTTTAGGTAGGGTTTTCGGTCTGCAGCTTTTAGGATGTTACCTACATCCCAAAGAATCCAAAACCAAATCTGCTGGGCCAGTATTCTACCTACTTTGGGGGGGCTTAGGTAAGGTTTAGGGTTCAGGGCAAGTTGACCGAAGGGCCCTGAGTACCTATATGGGGATACAACACAACTCCAAATATAGACTTTTTCTACTATGCAGGCACTCTGGACTCTTTGGACTGGAACCGGGCCAGATACTGTATTGGGTTCAGGGTTTACAGGGTTTTGTGTGTTTTGTGAGGATTTTCTCCCAGGGTTCTTCCAGGAGGCCCTGCTAGTTGAAAAGCGAACGGGATTTGTTCAGACGTTCGGCATGTTTGGACTTTTGGAGCTTGTGGCTTGGGATTGTGGATGAGGGTCCGAGTGAAGCGCTGCTTGAAGGCGCATGGTTCGTGCAGCCATGGTTGTGGTTTCTGTGGTTGTCTAAACCGGAACGCTCGACTAGTTTATGGGAGCAGTGCAAAGGCAGAAGGTCCAACCCTGAAGCTTCAAAGCCATCAAACCCCTAAATCCCAAAACCCCAAACCCATAACCTAAGACCCAAAAACTCCAAAACCTAGAGCCCTCAACCCTAAAACCCTCAACCCCAAAACCCTAAAGCCCCACAACCTAACCCAACCCTATACCCTCACACCCTGAAACCCTCAACCCTAAACCCTGTATATAGATTCTCTATACCCCTCTAGATCCCCTATAGATCCCGGGGAAGGAACCCCGGGAGATACGTTATGGATCCTTTGTGAAGGAACCCTCCTGTGGATACCTTATAGATCTTTTCAAGGAATCCCTGTAGATACGTTATAGACTTATGGATCCCTTTATTAAAGGAACCCCATGTAGCTACCTTATAGATGCCTTGAAAGGAACCCTCAATCCTAAACTCTTCGCTCTGAGAGGCTCGCTGGCACTGGTCTCTGGGGGCCTCCAGAGCCTTCGGCTGCTGATACCCCCCACGGCCCACGGTGCTCGAGCCAAGAATCCTGCGGCAGTCTTCCTACTACCATGTACCACTACGACTGCCACCGCTACTGCCACTACTACTACTACTACTACTACTACTACTACTACTTCTTCTACTACTAGTACTAGTACTAGTACTAGTACTAGTACTACTACTACTACTACTACTACTACTACTACTGCGACTTCTGCTACTACCATCTACTACTACTACTACTACTGCTGCTGCTACTACTACTACTACTACTACTACTACGACGACTACTACTACTACTACTACGACGACGACTACTACTACTACTACTACTACTACCACTACCACTACTGCGACTTCTGCTACTACCATCTACTACTACTACTACTACTACTACTACTACTACTACCACCACTACTGCGACTTCTGCTACTACCATCTACTACTACTACTACTACTACTACTACTACTACTACTGAATAGTCAACCCGCCACTCAATCCTCGGCCGGAAGGATAGAGCCTGGCCGAGCTTTTGCCGACAGGGTTCTACCAGGTTTCAGCGAGCCAGGGATCGAAAGCTTTAGTGGGGCGGGGTGCTTTCCGCTTGCAGTAAGCAACCTTTGTCTAAGGACACGTCCCAAACCGCTCTTACAGCATTAACGGAACAAGTACACAGCCACCTGTGTTTTCTCTTGCTTCTGGGCGGAGCAACCGGGCGGCTTGAGCATGAGCGCGAAAGTCTGCACGCATCAGTGCTGCGCTGTCCTTGTTGTCGCGCACATCCTTCTGTGCACCGGCCTCCAATACTGAAGCAAACGGACGGCATCAGCATGACCCTCCAATTTTGCATGCATCAGCGCTGTACGACCCTCGTTGTCACGCATATCCTTGAGAGCACCTGACCCCAACAGCAACTTCAGTACTGAGGCATGGCCGCTTTCTGTTGCACGCATCTTTTGTGCTGCCAACATCAGCGCTGTAAGTCCCTCGTTGTCACGCATATCCTTGAGAGCACCTGACCCCAGCAGCAACTCCACTGCTGAGGCATGACCGGCCCCTGCTGCATCCATCAGCGCTGTGCGGCCACGCGTGTCTTGTAGATCCTTCTGAACACCCGCCTCAATGAGCAACCACATGGCTGGAACACGACCGCTGCAAGCTGCATACATGAGGGCCGTGCTGTTCTCGTCATCACGTGCATCCTTCTGGGCGCCTGCCTGCAGTAGCAGCTGCACAACTGCCTTGGAACGACGGCTTTGCGCTGCAAACATCAGCGCCGTACTGCGATACCCGCTTTGCAAGTCCTTCTGAGCGCCGGCTTCCAGGAGAAGCTCAACGACATCTGCGTGGCCGTATTCGGACGCATGCATCAGTGGTGTGGTGTCACCATGATAAAGATCCGGGTCCAGAGGGAGCTGCAGCATAGCTTCAACCTGACAGCTTGCAACAGCTTGGAATTGTTCCTTCGAGTTTTGAGGTGAGGAAACGAGCCCTAAGGAAGCCCGTGAGCATGTGAATCCACTGATAGCGTACACTCCCCGGACATTATATTGAAACATCGAAATCGGGCTCTCCGTGCGAACTTGGGACGCTGCCAGCTGTTTCCACCAAATCTATAGATAAGGAGAAGGGGCAATTACATAGGCCCATTGCATGCTGAAGAAAAGCTATATTCAAATTACATAGTACTATAGTAATAGAGAAACCCCCCAAAGTGAGTGAGTGAGAGTCGCCCCTCGGCAAAAGGACGGGCACTCGAGTTTTCTCCATATCGAGAAGGGGTTAAGACGCAAACAGGGCTCCGAAAACGTCATGGCTACGCGTGCCAGAGCAAGCAACCGGCATCACCTGAATCTCTATGAACCTCCATGGGCCCGCCCCCCCAAGCCAGCAGGGGCAAGCTAGCAAGGGTTGGCTTGGCAAGACGGCCCACTTCACAGATCCCAAACGGTTCCCTGCATGATCCCTCATGAAGGTACCAAGCCAGGGACGCCGGCACGAAGCAGAGACTCTCACATTACTGCCATGTCACCAGGGACCACCTTCCAGCCATGGCCAATGCAAGGCCATCCCCTGCGATGTGGAAGCACTTCAGAGTATGCCCTCGTGCGAGCCGAGGAAAGTGTGGCACGAAACATGGCCTGAAACCTAACGTCACTTTGGAATCGCGATAAACAGCCCTGAGACCCAAACCCGGATTGCATCACTGAGGCCGGCTTCTGCATTTCACATAAAGTCGGCCCGGGCAAATGAAGGCTGAAACGAAGATAGGGCTTTGTTTCGCTTGTTTTGACATTGTTTAGATTGGTTGTCATCAAAGCTTTCGTTTCTGAACATCAAAATCACCCACAAAGTCCTCGATTTGTCTGTGCACTCGCGGCATGAGCACCACCATCTGATATCTGCAAGCTAGCCTTCGAGGAATTACACATAGCTAGAACTGGCTAGAACGGCAAAGGCGCGAAAAAGGCAAACCAACACTCGTGTGTGTTGTTTGAGCGTGAGAATCATCCAAAGGGGGCTTCATGTGTCGGGGCACTCGTGGCATGAGCACTACCATTTTGCTATTCGCAACCGGGAAACTGCACCATCAACTTCCACGCTTTGATGCACACATCGCAGAGAAATCTGCGAATGCGTCATTTGGTGGACTTGTTGGGCGGGGGTCGAACTTTGGGTGGTCGAACGGTGGTCGAACTTCATGTCCAGGCAAGAAAAATAGTTCGACCACCGTCGACCACCGGTTCTACCACCGCCCAGCTCGACCACCGCCAAGACTGTTGACAGAATGCACATGCAAAACGGTTTTGTACAACTCTGTATTATCTTATGCAAGATTGTCAAATTGTTTTCGTACATGCATACAATAGTCTTTCGAGTGGGGCGGAGCGGGGCGTGCGGGGCGGGAAGGCTCAAACAATGGATCAAGCTTTGGCTCCGTCTTTTTCAAGTAGAACTGCTGAGTTCTGCACGCGAAAAAGGTGGCGATGATGCGGGCCCGGAGGGCGGTTGAAGGGGAAGGCTCAAACAACAACTCAAGATTTGACTCCCATCTTTTGCAAATGCAGAATTGCTGAGCGTGCGCAGCGACCTGTCAAACGACGATTGGGATGGCTCAGCGTCCCTTCACTTGCAAAACGAAGAGCTTGAGCGGTCCAAGAGTATTTTTTGTTGGGGGCGATGGGATTCTCAAAGGGCTGTTGACATCAACGGATTTGGATCTTATGCGGCGGTGGTTCGTTTCGAGAATAAGTTGCTTCATAGCCCTTTCAAATTTCTGTCGGGTTTTTGGGCAACGAGCACAAAATTTCACTCGCTCTCCACATTGCTCGCGGGCTTGCATAGTCACAGCACTGCTCAGTTCATTGCCAGTACTTAAAGGATCATGGGACTCAGCAAGTAGGGTTATTACTAAGGTAACTATACTTATAACTTATAACCCCAATTAGGGGACTTATAACCTTACTTACTAAGTCCCATGAACCTCCAAGTATCGGGACCCCTGCCTCGTCCACGAGGCCTTCTCCAGCCGCGTGCCAGAGGGTTGATTTAAGGTCTTCGGAAGCCTCAAAGAAGGCCAGAATCAAAACCTGCAGATCCAGCACCGCGTCCGCCCTCTGCTGCATATAATAAAGCAGCCTCGGCCTGAGTAGCCCCAAAGCGAAGCTGTCCTCCAGAGTCAACTGCCGCGGAAGCGCACCAGCACCCGCGGAAGCAGAACCGCGCTCGGTCACTGCAACGTGCTCGCTCTCTTCGCTTTCGGGAGCATCAGAGGGCGTCCTGGCCACAGCCTGCGATTCAATCGCGGAGGCCAATGCGGCCGCAGCAGCAAGCTGTGGCTGTTTCTGCGTCGTTTTGGCCTCGGAGGACGTCGCAGCCACAGCCTGTAGATCGAGGACGGAGCTGAGTGTGTCAGCATCATCCAATTCTTCTTCCTCTAGAAGAAGCCTTTGCCTGAAGCGTGGTGGCAGGCCGTGCTGCTCGTGCAATCGCTGCTTCAAGGCTTTCACATCACTCAACTCCGAAAGGGAAAAGCTTGCCAAGTCTTCCCCTGAGAGTTTCCTGATGCGCAGCATTGCTGGCCGAGCCGCAACTAGCAAATTAAGCTGTGGTTTTGTCAATGGCTGGGCATGTGGGGCAGGTGCTGCATGATGTGTTCTTAGGTCTGCAGGCTTCGCCCTGAGTCTTTCGATCAGGAGTCGAGATCAGCTCGGACATGCCCGAGAGTTGAGCGGGGCTGTTACGAGGAGAACCGAACATCATGCGAAAAGCAATAACAGCTGCAAACGGTAAGCCACATTCACCACAACCGTCGTTCTCCGTCCAACGATATCCAAGCAAACGAAAAGCAACCACGAACTCCCATTGTCAGCTGAGGCCTGAGCACCCGCGCCCGAAACCTTGGTCCCCTTCCTGCACCCAAAGCCTGATCGTTTGCACCAACAAGCACCTCAATGCAATGCAGGACGACATAAACTCAACAGCCCTCATGCCGCAACAACAGCCTTTAACTTTAGGACCCTAAGCTCTAAACCCTATTCTAGGGACGAAATAAGCCCTAAGTTCAAGGGTCCAAGCTTCTGACCTCACACACTCCACTGACACCGGATCGCCGTCAATCCTCTAAACGACGAAACCCGGAACACAAAGAGGCGCCCGGCTGGTGGAGCAAATGGTCTCGACCGAAAATCTCCTTCGCCACCCCATCGACCACACTCCTGAAAACGTGATGTACGGGGGCCTGGTTCAGTAATCATATAGGGCTCTACACGGCGGTGTGCGGTGGCCTTAATGGATTCGAGGGCTCTGTATGGATCAATTAAAAAAAGGGCTATGCCAATACAAGTGCCTCAGTCGCTAGATTAAGGTGCTTTCAAGAAAAAGGGCTCAAAAGGGTCAGGATTGTATAACGATCTAGTGAATCGAATAGGTGGAAATTCAACAACGCATCATCGCGACCCTGCCGGCATGTTCAGAATGACTGTCCCGAGCTCTTAATGTCCATGTTTGCCCAACTGGATCCGAGTATGTAAGGGCCTTAATAACTAGAATAGGGCTCCTTACTACAATTATAGTATAATATACCCCCTCCCACACAAACCCTTCTCTAATTATTAAGGCCCATGCTGAACTCGCCCGTACTACTTGGGCTCTAGGATTCGGGGCTTTGGATGGTTCTCTTTTTTTGGGGGGTTCAGGGTCCTGGTCCCTACACGGCTATAACCTATAGCTTGCAGGCCAGAGAGTCATACCTACACGCCGTTTAGTGCACTGTCGGGCTTTAAGGCTTTAAGGCCCAAGTAGGGTTTAGGGTTTAGGGTTTAGGGTTTAGGGCTTAGGGTACTGCGAAACCAAGCACAAGTTCAATATAGGATCAATCATTAGAAGGGGGCCGTCAAACAATGGGATTTGGATAGAGGCGTTTCATCTATCTGTGTAGCATCATAGCTATACACAGATTTTCAGAGGATATATCCTACTTAAAGGATCATGGGACTGAGTAAGTAGGGTTAAAATAAAGGTAACTGTACTTATATTTACTTCTAGCCCCAATTAAGGGACTTATAACCTTACTTACTAAGTCCCGTGATCCTCCAAGTAACCCTATTCCCGTTCATAACCACGAAGCCCGGCAAAAGTCCAGACACCTTGATGCCGCCCCAGGGGAGTTCTCCCCGTCTTCGCCGAGCCTGAGTCAGAGGCATTGAAACCCAGAGACTCACACACCACTGAACTAAGGAATATCTCTTCAAGGGTGCCTATAAAGGTTCCAGAGAGGGATCTTCATGGGTTCTATAAGGGATCTGTGTCTTCTTTGAAGAAAAATGAACTGATCCAAGTCGCCCCTTCAAGCACATGCAGCACAAGGTACAAATCGAATTGCTGACACATCAAAGCGCTCAACTGTGGAATACCACCTGTCGGCGAATATTGCTCGGCTTCCCGTCTAATGCAAGCACTGGCCTTTAAACTGACACCAAAACCCTAAACTTGTATTAGGCCTTAGCCCCGTGTTCCTTGCGTTGTGCGGACAGCAGGCGAGATTTGCCTTCTATTTCCATGAAGTCCATGAAGGTTTCGCGAGCCGTTCATACGGGTAGTCCTCTAAATGAGGGTCCCTTTTAGGTCCCCCCAAATCAGAGGGTCCCTTTTTGGCCCCCCCAAATAGTACGGCACCCTTATACAAAAAAGCACCCTAAAAGGGACCCTAATTTAGAGAACTACCCGTATGGGTCATTTAAAGGTCCAGAGGCTGAGGGTTGAGCTTGAGGGCTCAAAGGTTGAATCAATCCCGCTTGGAACAGCCAGGGGCCCTCTGTTAATCTTAATATAGGGCCCTGAATCATTCGAATACGGTTTTGGTGTAGATAACCCTAAACCCTAAACCCTAAACCCTAAACACTATACTATAGTTGTATTGCAGGGCCCCAAGGAGTGGAGTACCATTCTACTTATTAGGCCCCAAAACTATGAAGGATCGCCCCTAAAAATCTTGAGCCTGCCCCTCGCACGGACCACGCAACTGGGTTCTCGTGCAGGAATTGAATTCAAGCTACCGCAATAAGAAGGTAACGCTATCATTTAGAGTGGATCCCTGGATAATGGTGCTGCTTGAACACCATAAAACCCCAAACCCTAAACCCATAAACCCTAAACCTTAAATTAAGTCCCTTATCAAGAACCCAGGCGGTTCGGATCTTGGCTTTCGGCAGGCTGTAGACGCGTGCCACGATGTCACTGATCTGCAGCGTTTGGGAATTGGAGCTTCGCCGCTTTCGGCTTCGGGATGTTGGCCTGTTGGGGGTTTGGTGTTTAGGTGGCTTGGAGTATCAATCCCTTTGTGGCTTTAGGGCTTGGGCAGACTGAGTTTGCGGTGTGGATGGTGATTGAAGAGTAGTGGGTATGTTTTGCTGTGACTATGATAAGAAGCCCTGAAGGAATAGTATTCCCCAACCTCCAAGGAAAGCATAATATCGGCCCAGCACTTTTGAAAAGGCTATCATTCTACATAATTACATTGGGGGGCCCATTATCGGTTATTGAGGCTTCCGGGTTTGGGGCTTTGGGGTGTGTGAAAGCTAAATGCCTATAAACGCGAAAAATTGTTTGGGGCTGTCATGTATAAGGAAGTCACAATTACGCCACGTTTTTTCATTGTCGTGTTCGCGTCCTGCCATGGTCTTCCGTGGTCTGCACCCGAAGCCGTGAAGCGCCCCCGCCCCTCTCGGGAGACAAGGCCGTGGGGCTGACAGAACGCATAATCTTGTGCCTTGACGGTAACTGACAATAGGGTTTCAAGGTATATAATAGTGCGCGTTTCATAGGCACGTATGTTTCAGAACTTTTTGTATGCTCTAATTGGAGCAATACCAGCATCAGCAAAGAGCACTGCCGATGTTAGGATCTTGATTTTGGATACACCCTCGTTGCTGTAAGCACACTCCGAACCACAAACCCCGACCCCTGAACTCTAAGCCATAAATCATAAACCCCAAACCGCCCTCGTTGAACTCGTGTTGAAACCTTACATATAGGCCCTGCTTGCAACCACACCTTGATTGTTAAGGATTTATAGGCCCTAAATCAGCTCTCTAAGCCGAAACCCCCAGTACACCCCTACAGCACAACCCAAAACTCTAAAACCGGACACAAACCTTGTAAACCCGTTCCAAATGTGAAACCCCTAAACAAATCCCTATAAAACAATAAACCCCAAACCCCGAAACCACTGAACCCTTTGAAACCCCAATAAATTCCAAACCCATATACCCTAAACATGAAAGAATTGTAGTACAAGAAGGCATGAACATGCTATAGCAGCATAGTAACCGTATTCCTCCCAAACTGCCCCAAGAAACACTTTTGACTATATTAAGTTTCCTATACTGAACCTAAACCGAAGGCAAGGTGGCCTCCTCCATTCCCGGCGCTGATGCCTCGCCCACGACCCGTGCAGCACCGCGCGCACGCAGGGAGAGGGGCTCACCGTCCTTCTTGGGGGAGGGCTTAAGGTGCAGGGTTTTGGAGTTTAGGCATGGAGGGTCCGAGGCTTTGGAATGACGAATTTAGTTTAGGGTTTTCGGGCTTGAGGCTTTGCTTTCTATTGCAGGGTTTGGGGCTTAGTTCCCTTGGGAGGGGTTGCGAGTTGATAAGATTTGATAACTATATGTGGTTAGGGTATAGGGTTTCAGGATTGATGCTTGAGGGTCTTGGGATTTGGGGTTTGGGGAGTGTTAGTAATGATTAAGATTTAAGTGTTTCGGGCTTCGGAATTGGGGGTTTTTGCGGGGCTTTGAGGGTGTAGGGTGTGCGGAATTTCGGTTTTTACTTTAGGGTGGCGCTGGGTTTAGGGGGCAAGGGCGGGACGATTCAAACGCATGCTAATCATCCATTTCGCCTCTTACTACCCACTCTCCGCTGCATGTTCTGGGGTACCACCCCCTACTCCCAAATAGCCCAACGAAATTTTGCAGACCTTAGATCTTAGAGGAGGTATCTTAGAGTAGGTGCCATTTCAAAGATTTAGACCCCAAAGCAAGTACTGTTTACAGGCTGTAGACTCTTTAGACCCCAAAGTGGGTACTGCTTGTATACTTTGAGCCTATATTGGGTTCGTGCCCCCACCGCAGTGTGGTGCACATGTTGGACTTGTGGGGTGATCTTGGGACCCAGCCGTTCTTGGGTATGTACCTCGACCCTGAATCGTAGTACCCGTTCAAAGTTAGTGTTGCTCTAGCTAGAAGCGCTCCTCAAAATCTCGGAGTATAGAAAAACCGATAAGCCACCCTCGCCCCTCCCACCAAACAAAAAAGCAAGAATCCATGCACCTCAATAGTATGTACCTTGGCCCCCAAGTACCTCTACAGGAACTACCTTACGGCCAAAGTGTATAGTAAACCCTAAACCCCAAACCCTAAACCCTATACTGTTTGGGTACATGGGCCTGGAGGGTTTATGTTTGGGCACATGGTTCCAGGCAAAGGCTCGTAGCCCAGTTCCCGTGCCATCGCCGTGCCGATCGCGGCAACCTCGGACCAGGCCTGATGCGTGTTTTGGCGTTTTGCGATGTGGGGGGTTTAGGGCTTGGGGTTTTGGGGTTAAGGGTTTAGGGTTTAGGGTTTAGGGTTTGGGAGTTTCCGAAAATAAGTTTTTTTTTTTTTTTTTTTTTTTTTTTT
>CAJNDV010031941.1:99342-138807 GCA_905221635.1 Symbiodinium sp. CCMP2456 | reverse complement strand
GAACAGTGTGAACCCTGCAGATTGCACCTTGCACATCACGATCTTGCTGTAACTTCCCTGTCAGAGGTGTGCGTGGCGACAGCAGAGCCGACTGAAGGCCAGTGCAATTGTGTGCCAAGCACATGCATGACGAACGAGACGCTGTTGCCTTGACCAATGCGTGCACGAGAGGTCGAAGGCGTTTTTTCAATTTGCTGCCGGGCTCACCCTGAAACCACTGCACTTGCTATTACCTAAGGAGAGTACCGAGATGTGAGCGAGTGGGTGAAATGGGTTAGTGGACGTCGGACAGAGAGTGATGTTTCACATGATCAGGTCCACACTGTGATACGTTGTCTATGTCTATGTGTCGTTGGGTGCGTTAGTGGATTTGCGATGTATTGCTTTGGAGAAGCTTTGGAAGCAGCTCAGCAATGACTCAACGCATCACAGACAACAGGTGGTAACCGGGATGTGTAAGTTTGGTGGTCATGGTTTTTGGTGAGTTGGGTTGTGTTCTGTTGAAGCCCTCGGTCTAAACTGCGGAGATTGAACGCCTTATGCGAGGGTGAGAGTCGAAGGAGAGAGCGAGAAGAGCGCGACCCCACCCCAGACCGAGACCTGTCGAAAGAAAAGAGCGAGACACGTGCATTCGTAGCACCTGCATCATTATGAGGCACCATGGGTAAAGTGCACAAGTCACATGATGGTTGGCTTTGCTTCGAAAGCCTCCAAGACTCAATTCTCGGATCTGTCTTCAGCTGACAGGATCGTACCAGCCCCTTCTCGAAATCGCCGAGGTGGGGACGTGTGAAGAAGCCAGGCGAAAGTTGAAAGTTCTCATGCTGAGTCACTGGAAGCCTAAACCTTGCCTGATACACGAAATGCGAATTTGCGACAGTCACCTGGGAGAGAGAGGTCGACTGCTATGCTGTCATGTCCAAGCGAGTCGTGTCTCTACTCGTAGATGTTTTGGCTGACGAAAGATGGGTTGATGTTATTTTGCCTTCCATGCCGTTGCTTACGAAGCAGCTGGGCTGACTACGACATCGCGTGCTCGTGGTCCCAGTTTCCGAGTGGGTTGCTATGTAAGTACTTTCGTTTTGCAGGCCTGGATTGAGTAGGGATGACGCTGTTCATGTAGTGTTCATTTCCCGCTGTGCTGGAGCCTCGGCAGAGTCCTTGGTCCTGCGCTCAGTGGGGTGCTGGCATTCATCAAGTCTAGGTGTAAAAATATCCTTCAACATGAAGTAGCTTTCGTTTTGCTCAGCTGTGACAAATCCGAAGCACCAACCAACACAGTCCGTCGCTTGCAAAGCAGATTCTCGGCTCCACTGCTCACGTCGATGCCAGTTTGGCAGAGCTCGGGGCATGGCCCCCGAGCCGCAACAAGGAAGTTCCCCGCGTGTCATGAGAGTCCGCCATCAGCCTTTGAGGGCAGCTTTCCTTCACTCAGGCTCGGTGCTGCCGTGGAGGAGGCGGAGGAGGTGGCAGAAGCGTGCGCACCCACGGCAGGAAAAGCGCGACGAAGCAGGGATGCACCAGAGACTCCATGATTTCGATGAAGACGGGGTGCGAAAGCAAGAACTACGAAAGCCATCATTCTACCTGAGCCAACATTTGCACCGCCTAGGCATCACAAGATCTTGAACCCTGGCAGAGGGAGAGAAACACACAGAGAAGACAGCTTATCAACAGTCTTGCTTGAGACGTGGGTGGTAAGTGAAAGAAGCTGTTGTGGGCGGCTTGTTGCGTGCTTCGTTTGTTTGTGATCGAGGTTTGTCTACACGTGAAGGGCTTTAGGCACGAGCGACACTAGAGTCAATAGAGCAGAGTCCACATCATCCAAACGACAGTTGCTGCTATCCTGCTGGGCTCGCTGGCTAGTGTCAAACTCCAGCATGCGCTCGCTCGCTTTTGCTCTAGATGCCATAGGGGGTGGGAAGTTTGGCCAACGGCCAGACAGAACTCTATCAGAATTCTTTAACGAAGAAAGAGCTTCGCATTCGCCCCCCACTTGATTGTGCCGTGGCTTCAGACAGAGACCTCTTGAAAGCTCCTGTCCAATTGTGGTTGGGATGTATTGAGGTTGAAGCTGATGATTCTGCTTGAAATCTCGAGGTCTTGATGGCAAAGCAAAGACCGACAACTCAGGTCCTGTCACCATGGTGTACGCGCATGGCAACATGAATGGTGTCCTTGTTGTCTGTTTTTGCAGGGCAGGAGCCGAACAGCATCCAAGAACCTCAACCTGAGGTGTTCATCGCAACAAGATGCTTTCCGTGCGCGGCATCGTCCTAGCAAGGCTGCGCCGGTGTGCAGTTCAGCAGCGCGTTGTTCCTTGATTTTTCCCTTGCACGAGGAACTTGACGAATTGCCGCGCCCCCCGAGGCATGGGTCCTTTGGTTGTTTTTGCTCGGAGAAGTTGGGATGTTCACATTGGGAGTGAAGCAGGCGAGATGGAGTGCATAGGCTACCATAGGCTCTTGCTTAAGCATGTTTATGTCATTGTGCATGTGTAATTCGGCACCCTCTATACAGGCACCTATGCAAATAGGTAAACCTTGGTGTACTATGGTTGGCGAAGTAGAAACTAGATGGTGAGGCAGAGAGTTGGGAAACTGCTTGGGCACACATGCATCGCACCCACATGGACAAAAATACCTGCACGCTGGTGTATCCCCCTGATATGACGGGCTCGATGTACAGCTTGACTAGATTGAAGCGTCTTTGTGTAGACGTGCATGCTTCTCCCCTGCAGTAAAGTAGTGCCAGTCAGGACTATTCCTCCGCCAGAGCAATAGCGTTGCGACCGAGTTGGCGAAGGCTCACACTCAGTTTCTAGTCGTGAGTCCGTGGGAGCAGCCGAGCCACGCACGTCGATTCACAATTCTAAGCAGAGCCAAGACGTTGGTGTTGAAGTGGGTACTGCTGCCATGCACCTCAAGTGCCCGAGAAATTAAGATTCTGAGGTTATTTGACATGTTAGCGCCGAGAACTCAACTCAGCATTGCCAGACAGGCCGGCTTTGGACTCAGCGCGCCGAGGCAGCGGCTTAAGATATCTCCAGCTTCGGAAATGGATGCTATAATGTACTATAATACTAGTACGCAAATGCAACACTAAGTATGTACTATACTAATGTTCCTTTGGTTTAGTTTCTGCTGATCTCCCGCTCGAAAGTGTCTTCACTCCGTCGCATGTCAGTGGACGTGGACGGTGAAGGCCTCAAGCCTCACGGGCTTGGTTGCTAATGGGGTCCTTTTGAAAAGAGCTGTTCGGAAAAACACTGCACTTGGTGAAGGAGTCTGCTCTTTCCTGCAGCAAATGCTACGTTGCGGAGGATTGCCAGACGTTGTTTTGGATTCCGAGGTACAAGGATGAGCCATAACAGACGATATGCGTTGGCTTGCGAAGCTTTTTGCACATCATCGCAGGCCACAGCTCGTTGCAGCAGCGGCTGGACAGGTATCGGAAGGCAAGGCGGCGAACTTGAGAACTGCACCATAGATTGCGCCCTGGAATCGTCCGAGAATGTTCAAGACTATTTGCTGAACGATTGGCAACGGCCGCATTACGCCTTTAACCCCGGCGCAGGGAGCAGCACGGCAGCATCACAGATGGGCGCCAGTCAACTAGCGATGCAGCTCTACACAGTCGGGGAGCCCAGCTAAGAGCCGTCAAACATCAGGACTTTTGCTCGGGGTCGGCCGGATAGCTACCGTATACGTGCGTGGGCGGTTTTACAGACGGAATTACAAGACTGGGACTGATGTTTCCTCGATTGGCTCTTGACCTCCTCAGATGAGTCAGTCCTTGCACAAGAAATCGCTGTGCCTCGCCGACGATCATGGTTAGCTCTGCAAGCATGGTGATGATGATGCGGCAGCTGCTGCTGCTGCTGCTGTTGCTGCTGATGGTGTGGTGGTGTGGTGGTGGTGGTGGTGATGATGATGATGATGATGCTGATGGCGATAATGACAAAATAATGGTGATGATCGTGATGGTGATGATGATGACAGTGATGATGATGACGATGACAATGATGACAATTCGACGCAAACGCAATGACACGACACCGGTAAGACAGTGCAAAACCCCGACGGTCGCATGTCCTGTATAATTGAACGACGACCTGGGGGGAACGCACTCAGACCGCCAGCATGCCGAGTTGCACCCTTCACAAGATGGAATTGCAACGAGAAGAAAGGTTGCGCCACATTCCAGGGGTGAGCTAGTTGGATTGCATTCTCAGCATCTTGTTCGCTTCCTCTGAAGCAAAATCATTATGCAACCGGGACTTGAGCCTGTGCTATATTTATATAGTGGTTCGAACAAGACGAGGCATGGTTGATAGTCCTTCGATTCGTATCACGTTTTTGCAAATCTCCAGGCTTTGTTGTGGCCAATGCAAGCTAAAACCAAACTTGCAGGACGTCCCAGTGTCCATTGCAAACCTCTTCGTTCAAGGACTTCCACCAAGCTAGAAGCCTTACGTAATAGTACCTATGAGTGACTTCATAGAAAATTCACACACCATCCCACACCCACCCACACACACACACACTGTGACTCCCAACGATCTCTGAGGATGACCAGGCAGTGCGTCCGAGGCTTAGCTTCTGCCGGAGCAGAGGCGCGAGGTTGAGGTCATGTGCAGCACTTCTCAGCATGCAAACATTTTGTTTGCGAGTTGGGAGGCAATGCAGAAGTTAACCTGGTGATGGATGTGATGGTGCGCACCGAGGCCGTTTCCTTGAGGATGGAGACCTGACGGCGCTATTTGGAAACCATGCTCCCTGGCTTTCTTGTTTCAGTGTTCGGACACTTGCGCCGATGCCGCTTCGGGCTTGCAGCTCGTGTTCAGGGTCTTCACTGCAGCACGGACCCGATAAGTGTGAATTAATTTGATAGCCGACTCAGTTCTGCTATCCGAGGCCAAAGACGTTGATGTGATGGCATGCTGAAGGAAACACATCTCGCCGGCCAGCGACACACTGTTTACGAGAAAACTAAGGCTGTCTAACTGCTTCTGTGTCAAGCAACTTTTCACTCAAGTTGTTATTCGCGCGGTATTTCAATAGAGGGCATCCGCGTTTCCACTATAGTCTATACTGATCCACTGTTCTGCTTGTAGCAGGCTTTAGCCCTGTGACCTTGGTCGTGCGCCGGCGGACGTGTGTTCTGGCAAGGGGTTTAGGCCGAGCCGTGACTGCTTTTGCCAGAGCTTCTGTGGGGCTGGGGGCTGCCAGGGCATTGTAGAGACACTCCTGAACCTGTCTCGGACACTCGGCCCGAACGATTAAACAGTAGTACTGTGCAAAGGTAAGGGAATTGCATTAAGACTCGGAGCAGACCGCGCCTTTGTCTCGGACATGAGCGTAGCAGCCAGACCCACCGGCACGACCGAGCCCCTCTGATAGTCATGCCTGACTTTGAGAAATTTAAAGCCATTTCCAACACCGCCGGATCTTGGTGCTTACACTTCGGACCTGGAAATTATTTCCAGTTGGCGAAGGCGCATGGGCAAGGGAGATCGTCTGTGCCAAGAATCCCTGAGCTCAGTTGCAGCTGCAGACGATTCAAGCGTTTAATCGGTTCAACTACGGGGGAAGGATCTTCGCGATCAAGGGGGGCTTCCAGTCTCAGCTCTGGTGATAGTAAGCGCGAGACAGGGCACGCACAGGCAGTCTCAAGGTGGAAAGCCCATATTCAGGACAAGTGAGTGCAGTTCTACTGTTGGATTCACAGGATCTCCCACCCATACCTTCAGCAGCAGCGGCGTGCATGGCAGTGCGCCAGCAGAATACCAAAGCTGCGAATCCCAGAGGTGAAGCCTCTGATGTTATTGTGTAGCAGGCTTGGTAGGGAATCGGCTTGGGATCTCCGGAACAACCGACTCAGGGTCCGCAGCAAACAACTGCTGATAGTACGCACGCCATTATGGAATTTTCCTCCTGCGGAGTCGCCCCTGGCAAGCCGCGAAGAGGACACTGGAATCGAGCAAGATTGCCATCCGTTTCATAGATCTTTTGAATCACCAGGGAAAAAGGCAAAGGCCGTGTCAAGGGCTGTGTTTGGGATGCAATGCACGCCACTCCGAAGCGACAACCTTAAGAATCTTAAGGGATTATGTTCTGTTTCACCCTACATTTGGTTCCTGCATTAACATGCGGCCTGTTGGGCAGTGAGCTGTTTTTACGAAGGCTTCTTGTTTGCTCATTTGCGAGCATCATCTGTCCTCGTGTCCTTCGCAGCGGCTGACTTCCAATCCGTAGCTCGGTAATGTTTGCACATCGCATCAGCAGCCACAGGCGTAGCGGTGTGGCGCTACTCGCAGATTGCTCAAGCAGTTCGTATCGCTGGAATGCCTACACACCGCAAGTCACTGTAACTTAGTCTTAGTCCCCGGCAGCGCGCAGTACAGTGAGCAGTCCTTCAAGAGACCTGGGCATGGAGAAGTGGTGCCCCAGGCTGAATCCCAAGGGATAACTTCTTACGGTACATGTGGATACCATCAACGTCGCCCCTCTTTCTAGAACCGGTATGCCAACAGTATCGCGGTGGCTTCTTGATGCTGCAGGGCACTGCTCTGCTCCGGCTGCGAAACCTGTGTTGTTGGAAGACTTCTACGGTTTCAGCCACTAGACCTTGAGATTCCCTGGCAATTCGGGTTAATGCAGCATTGTCAGTACGTTCCGCATGGTTTACAACAAGTTGGTTGCAAATCAAGACGTGGATGTGAAACTAAGGGATGCTGCAAGTTTGAAGCTGGAGTTTTATGTAAGCTTAGTCACAGCCACAGCCGAAAAGTTCGCTGTCCGTGCAAACATGTTTTGGAAGCTCGTTGTTTCGAGCTTACCACGGTTGCAAGCAGCCCTGTGCTTTGTCAACATCACCATCAAGGCTGTCTAGGCTTCTCCATCTATATATGCGGGGTTCGTCGGTGGATTTGGAGGTATAGTTTTCCAGAGCCGCTTGGCATGAGCCACTTTTTCTCGTCCTCCGATTCAGAAGGCACAGGGTTGCAGATGTTCCTGTTTGGGAGAAAGCTCGCATGAAGGGCTTAAACGGTGACCTGTAGCCAACGGCGTGTCTATGGTGCGTGCTCCATGGCTATCCTTGTGTGCAAACTTGGCATGTTTTGCGCCTTCCCCTTCCAATACCTCCTGCTACAGTCTTGACGTATCGCTATCATATGCCCCCACTTGCGGCATTAGCAGATGATGAAATGGATAGCATCCACAAGCCAATCGGATGCAGCAGTTAGATGTAGGTAGTGCTATTTGGCATGGCGACGCCAGCTACCGGTTTCCTGTCCCGAAAAGAGTGACGCCTTTGAACGATCTTCGGCATGCATTTGTACCTGCCTCCTCCTCCTCCAGACAGTGGGGAGCTTTGCAGCAAGACCAGAATCTCGCGGCATGGCTTTGGGGCTAGAGGCATCATTAGGGTTTCAATACCCGATTCAGAAGGCTCCCCGCATCCTGCAAACGGACGCCATCGGGTGCACTGCCCCATTCGCTGTCAAGTCAAGGTTATGTATGCAGGAGCCACAAAGCAACAGTCACGGTGTGGGCCCCGTTGTAGCGTTACCACCGCTTAGGAAGCATTATGCAGCATAGGAGTTTGTGCAAACCGTTGTATTTGCTGGATAGCATTTGATGATCTGCGGCAGTACGGGCTTGATAGGAGTCGTATGGATGCAGGCGTGACACTTAGGTTTGCGATCTAAGTTAAATCTCGGGTTTCACTTTTTACAGGATCTCCTGCAGTGACCAATGGCTCCATCCGTTTTTCACACCAAGCCCCATGTTGAGTGGACAAGGTGCCCTGCACGAGAAGGACTGCCAGGTACGACGCAGACGATGCGCTCGCAACACAGCGGTTCTAGATTCACGAGCTAGCGCAAGCATCACTTGCGGACCTGCCTGTCCTACGCCACTGCATGGAGTGAGAGGTGCCTTGTGGTCTCAAGATTTTCGCAACTTAGATGAGCGTCGCATAGCAAAGACCACAGGACATGAAGGCGACAAAGGCATGAGGCCGTCGCTCTGATGGAGAACAGGGGCCTTGCCGAGCTTAACTGTACAGGTTTGTGACGGTTAGTGATTAGTGTTTCTGAACTGCTTCCACAACTGTAATGGCGGAAATTCAGCAGCTTCGTTCTCGAGATCCGCAGATCAAAGCAGCACTAGCGGCCATCATGTACTAGGAGAGCGTCTGTTGCTCACAGTGATGAAGACAGCATCTCATGGCAGCACAAGTGCAAGGTAAGGCCGTTGTAGAGCATGCTCATGCGTGCATTGTACCAAAAACTCTTTGCCAAGGGGCTCCCCACGCTTTGCTCCTAGCATGTCCGCAGCCAAGGCAGTAGCGAATCGAGACTCCAGGTAACACTGGACGCAAGAACCTTGCTGCAGATATGTCCTGCTCTGGGGAGCCCGCACTGGATCTGCGACTTCAACAAGCAAGCTGTCTTAAAGTGCGCCCCCAGGAGCCAATGTAACATGTATTGCTGATGACGACGACAGCGGCAGCAGCAACAACAACAACAGCAGCAGCAGCTTAGTGGTTCAGTGATTCAGCAGGTTCAGCAAGCGGCAGGTGCAGAGGACGAGCCCTAACCTGGCAATTGAGATTATGGCCCTCTCTCCCCGGCACCACAGAGTTTACGACCATCCTGCGAACTCTGCTGCGACCACTGGCCACCCCCAACCCCAACACCAAGAACTGCACAGCCCGTTGTGCAAATCCAAGACAAGCTGCAGACATAAGACAGGTTTGCCAACCAGTCACATTCACTCAATGCTGGTCGCTTGAAGTCGCTGCCTTCCTTGCCTTTTTCGCATCGATCATTGGGATCTGCCGCAACACCACGAAGGGCCGTCGTTAGCAGAGCAGGGTCGCTTTTGTCTAGGATTAGAAAGGTTTCGAGGTATCCGGCACGATGGTTTGCTTTAGGGGTGTGACACCGGATCTTTGGCTCATTGCCTAGCCAGGTTTTGCATGTTTCTGGCAGACTTGCTATTTTGCGCAGCCTAGGGTGCACATAAATCGGCAAAGAGTTTGCTGTCAGTGACCTATACGAGGCTTCCGTACCCCAGCGTCTGCTGTGGAAACTCCATCAGACCCTTAGCAAGTCTTGCAAGGCAGCCGCAGCAGAATGCATCACCACACTACCCGCCTGCTACCCGCCTGTGTTCAGTGTGGGGATGGGATTTCAAGAAGGACAGGAAGCTGCAGGATAGAGAGTTATGTTTTCGCTTCCAGGATCGGGGCCCGCTTGTGGGGTGTAGCGTCTTGCGGTAATGGGGAATGAGAAGGACAGGGAAGCGGAGCTCCCTTTCTTTGCCAGAAATTTCGTCATCTAAGCGATTGTTGCAGGCCTTGCTGATGTAGTGAGGACGGAGCTCTGCACCTGCCCCCCATCCCCATGTCAAGATCATCTCTGAACGATCGAGAGTTATGGTTAGCAGCTTGAAAAACAGTGCCTGACACGATTTTCGACATGGTTTTTAGATCGGGCCGCATTTTGTACTTGCACATGAAGGGCAGGACTTCGGGATGTTGCTTGGTCGGCGTCTTCCTCAAAAGACAGTAGCATCAACGGCAGGCCTCAAGCCGTGAGGTTTCCCTAAACAGAATGAGGCTGATACCTATCCGCACCCGTTCGCCAAGATGTGAAACTCAACAGCCGACGAAAAGGAAGAAGGCCAAAATCCTTGCTGGTGCTCCTGAGCCCGTGCACAGTTCCATGTGTAATGACGAGGCACACACCTGGAAAGTCGCTTTTCCGAAACACTCCGGGTTCTTACGTTCAGTGTAAAGGGAATCCGTGATGGCACCGGTATTCGCACTTGTCCCACTCGCACCGAGTTCATGACATCATTCTTTACCGCTCAAGGTGTTGATGAACCGTATCGTGGCGTCTGTTGGTGTGAAAATCGTGTTTCCGCATATTTGGCACTGAAGTGAAGACGCTCAAGTCGCTGAAGTCGTGGCAGGGCCACCTGGCTCGTCCACTGTCTCAAAGCTCCTCGAGCTACGGCCAACCATCTTTCCACTTGACCTTCCATCTCCTGGTTGAAGCAAAGTCGACGCACATTTGCCACGACAGCACACAAGACAGTCTTCGTATCTCCTGAAAAGGCTAGCGTCGAGACGCATGCTTTGCTACCGCGGTGCTTGGCTCGAAGTCCAGAAGCCCTTTGCGGCTGCGGCCGCGGCCGCAGCTGGGGCGATGCGGCCGGGGTTTTTGCGTAAGACTGCAGACTGACCAAATTTTCGTGGCGTGCAAGTTAAAATTAAGTTTCAATGCAATGAGTCCTCTACAGTCTTTGGCTAAACACCCTGGACCTTGCTCAAACTGCAGTTCCGGACCACGAGCAGGTTGCCAGACGGCTGGCAAGCATATCGCTTCCAAGAGTCCGGTACTTCTGGACGGGACGGAGAGTAGCAACCAACATCGCCAACATGCCATGTTGGATGTTTATGATCATTACAATGTTCCCTCCCACACCATGAGGCCTTGGTCTTATTGCGCTATCATCCTTAAGCCAGATGTCCACGTCTTGGGAGACATGGCCTCAAAGCCACATAAATCGGACATGAACTCGCAGGACAAAGGGAGGTAGGAGGAGTCCAAGCTTGAAGCTCTTCGTTGGAAGTTCTCGGGTTCATGCAACTTTGCTCGGAAGACGTGGCAGGCTGCCAACCGAGGACTGGAGGCCGCTACTTGAGTCTGTTCGTTCAGTGGAGTTTGTAGTTGAATATACGAGCAAGTCTAGACGTAGTCGAACAGACTACTTAGTACTTGTGCGGTTCCTCGCTTTCGGACTTTCACGGTTTGGTGCCTCGGGGCCAAGGGCATGTTGCAAGCCGTTCTAGCAGTTGCTGCATTCATGGTCTGCATGGCATCTGAAGACTCTCCGTCGCGAAGCAGTACTATAGAAGGTAAGCCACTTAGTTGCGCAAATACGACGGTGACAGTCGCACCAAAATTCGAAGCCAAGTTGTAACAGCTACAGATGAAACATAGACAACATCCCATAGACCAGAAGTGGCAAACTTGTAGAATTATGCAGGCAAGTATGGTAGTGGGCGATTGGTGGTAGCAGTAGTTAGGGTTATCCGAGAGGACATGCATGCTCTGTGTTACCATGTTCATGATGACTTGCAGCAGCGGCCTAGGGGAAGTCATAGATTCTGACACACTCAGGGCCGGTGCGTCTTGCTTTCCGAGCGAACCCTCCGCAGAGTCTGAGTTGCGAGAGTCCAGGCATCAGCCAAATGCAGTGAAGCGGAAGTGAAAGAGGATGTGTCGCGTCGCCTGTACTTGTGGTGGGAAGACAGCAGACGCTATCACAGATATAAGCTTGCCATCACCATCACCATCGTATCACCATGCCATGCTGGTAATCAGCAAGAAGCATTATCATCGCCTTGACAGCCGATGCTGATTAATGTCATGGAGGCTAACAACAGCTCCTTCTACGCACAGGAGATTCGTCTTGGAACGCCACGGCATGTCATGGTTGGGGCGCTAGCAGACCCGTACAAGCTCGGATTTGGTAACGGCAATGGCTTGAAGTCAGACTGTCATCGCATGAGCCTAGCGTACCTACCCTCATCTGCCCTTGTTTGCTCGCCTTTCAGGGGAAGCTGCTGTGATCGAAGGAAGTAGATGGCCTTCTCGTCTGGCAAGGCAGGCAGCGGAAGACTGGGCCTGTGCCATGACATAACGTTTGCAAGCAAGCTGAGGTCCATGGTCCCATCTTAGAAGAACACTGATTCAAGCAGAGCGCAAGCATGCAGATGCCAGGTGCAAGGCCAGTGCCTTGTGGGAGCACCGCTGTAACATCGCACACTTCATGCACAGTTCCTGGCTTCTGAAATGATTGGATTCTAAACAACTTCACGCTGTGGACGCTCCGTAAAGTCACTCGGAACCCTTTGGAAGTGCAGTAAGCCGGACTCCCCAACAACCTGAACTACTACCCTTGGAGGCCCGACGGCGTCCCTGATCTCGAGCGTCCCCAGCCAGAAAACCATAATATATATATATATATATATGAATACATATTATATATATATATATATGAATACATATATATATATATTATATTATATTATATTATATTATATTATATTATATTATATTATATTATATTATAGTATAATATATATATATATATATCTCTCACTTGTCCCGATCACCAGTCTGGCTCGCTGGTGTCCGCCGATGCACCTGCGAGCACTCCGGGGAAGCTAGACAGAGGCCCACTGGGTCGGGTGGCAGAATGATCTTGCAGCCTGTAGTGTCTGGTGGCTTCGAAAGTCTGCAGAAAACAGAACGGTTTGTCGACCGAGAGGTGAGCAGAGCACCAGTTTTGTAAATGCCAGACTGTCACAAGTGACGCGACACAAAGCTTGCACAACTTGGGAAAGGACGTGGTCGAGGCCGAAAGAGCGAAAGAAACGAAGAGCCCCTGTGTGGCAGATGAACACCACACGCAGTCAGACAGTCAGAGCGAAGAAGACAGTCGGAGGGAAGGGAAGGAGACAAGACAAACAGACCGAAGGCTTGAGTGTAGAGCCGCACAGCCCCAAAGCCGTCGAATCATAGAAATTCTGCACCTCACTTTGGCTTGCCCCCACGTTAAGGGGCTTGAACAGTACATGGACAAATTGGTAGAAAACTTGCACCCAGGCCCACAGACACTGCATCCTCTGCCTCCGGGATCCGCGCCGCCGCAGTTGGCCTCGTCGACACCCGGCTGTACCATTGTCTCTTGCATGGTGGAGTCTGCTTGAAGAACATTAATTCCGCGTTTTTGGTCGGCGTGTGTCTCTACAGTTCATCGGCCTAACCTGCGCACACTGGCCAAGTCTGGCCGAAAATCCACAGCTCAGCAATTTTAACGTCCACAACTATGGACAAGTGACGGTTCATCCACGACCTATCTGCATGCCAATACCCTACCCGACGTGTAAGAAGGCATAGGCATAGGCGTAGCTCAGGAAGACTTACCGTAGAAAGCCTACAGGATTGCTTTTCAGCTTGATCTACATTCGGCCACAGCTGTTTGCTGCCTGCAGACGTGCCATAAACGTGTCGGAGCTCTTGTATAAACGACACGATTCAGCTGTCGTGCTTGGGGAGTAGGAATGGTTCTCCACAATTTGGAGTTGTGATCCCTGCCGCATCTTGAGGCAGTCAGGTCTCGCTGGGGAACCGCAAGAGAGCAAAGTCAGTGACTTGCCTGCGAGTTGGCAGAGGTTTGCGATTTCCCCTGTGAGCTTAGATTTCATGGGAGCAGTACCTGTCGATCCCTAAGAATTTCTTGGTTTTGGTATGGAGCCTAACGGCCAAGAGCACTGAACTGCGATTTGCCTGGCCGCTTTTTCTCTTGCTCCGTTTCAAGGTTTAAGCGTCAGGATGACCGTCATCATTGTCAGAGTACGTATCTGGAAACCAGGCGCCACAACACCCCTCAAAGATCCTCAAAGTTATGCAGGAGACAGAGTTCAAGTTTTCAACTAGCCCACGGGAAATTGCCAGGTCTCCTGCCTCGGATCAAAGGGACGCTGGGGCCAAAATGCCGGCAGCTGGTGTTGAACAAGCCGCTGGAACAGAGTTCAGAACGCTTTGCTTTCGTGGTGACTCCCTGTTGTATCGACTTTGCCACCCCCGGCGTCCCTCCTCGAAGCTGTAGTAAGCAACAAGAAAGTACAGATCCATCTTTCGTTCTTTGCGTTCCAGCGGGCCCCTCAACTGCCACCCCCCCAGTTGATAATGCTTTGCAGCCCCAAATCTTTCATCCAACAGCATTTAATATAGGTCAACTATGCAGACTATGCAGAGTGTTTTGCGTCAATGCGTTTCTGAGGTACTTTCAGTCCTGCATGTTCATATCTCTCCTCATGGCTCTCTTCTTACCAGCCCCTGGCTGCATACGGAGAGCGAGTGCGAGGAGAAAAGCGGCAAGCAATTCAGGCTCTCTTGGAGTAGAAGTTCGATTCAAATTTCGATGAGCCGGTACGGTCGAGGCTAACGGGAGGGATGGTGAGCATACTCCAAGCATGCGAGAGGCGGCGTCGCACGAGCGTGAGCACTTTACGTGGTGCTAGCTGCAAGAAAGTAAAGGCGTTTGTGTCCGAGCCAGAACTCCCGTTGTCATGAACGACTGCACGTTACATCCGGAAGGCTAGCAGGCCCAGTCCAGTAGACCAGTAGAGACAATTCCGCAGTATAGAAGCCTCCTTAGGCAAAGACTGCAGAACTGCAGAACCCGGCAATATGCGACAAAATCACAACCAAAACATAGTGCATCTACGACGTCATGAAGGATGCGGGCACGAGGGTGAAATTACAGCGCTTTGGGCTGAAGCCGGTCTTCCAAAGACCGCTAAGGTACCCTGCCATCCGGTCTCGTCTTTGTTAAGCAGCAAGGCAAAAAAGACCGCTAAGGACCTTTGGGTGGTTTTCGACCGTCCAAACAACAACGACCTCGACATATTGCTGACTCTGGCACCTCGGATTACCGAAGGGGTTGAAGTCGAACTGAGGCTACTGCAACTGTTCACCCCAATTCTCTGGACAACGATGGCAAGTGTTTGCCTCTCTTTCAGGTGTCCCTCTGCTTGCTCAGATGCCGGAGTGCTCGAAACAGTCTGATAGCATGGTCATAGCTTGCACCACTCCCATCGGAAGCCGCCCCCAGTTCAGACAATAGACGCATGTCGTGAGCCTCGCGACATGTCAGGTTGGTGTCGCTTTCATCTTCGAGCTGCTTGTACAGTCCATCGGCATGCCGAAGCTGGCCAGCAAGTGGCCGGCCAAATGGCTAAATGAGAGTGTAACAGAGAGGTTCCACCCAGCACTTGTTCCTGTGGAGGAGTTTCAACAGCACGGCTGGAGGCGGTTGCTCGCACTGGGTGGCGGGTATATTTTCAACAGGCAGAGAATGCGGATTTGTGGTGGTGTGTTATTTTACCGCCGCGTCATCCATTTGGGCGATTTGGGGGGATTTACTTGCAAGCATGCTTGGATGATGATCCGACACTCAGGAAGACCTATCCGAATTCCTTCTTCTTCTGGATGGCTGCTTGTCCGTACCTCTTGGAAACAAACTGAACTCTAACAACTTCGCTGCGCCAGACTCTCCTGTGTCCTGGCGGTGTGTTTTTCAACACCCATCCTGCAGTTGAGCAGTCTTCTGTTTACATGGCACCGGCGAATATTGATGCCACGGTGAAACAACTATCCTGAACACACCTCTTCATGCCTCATTGCATCTGCCAAGGACTTGATCGGGGCGGCACTTTGGCTGGTCATTGGCATGGCAAGCCAGGGATCGAACTTTCAGAAAGAAGCGGCTTTGGACCGGTAGGTTGGGAAAAGAAATTGCTGGCCGCCAGCATGGGCCACAGCAATGCATGCATGGAATTACCGGCGCTGTCACGAACGGTCTGAAATGAAACCAAGGCATCTCTGCTGCTAGACCTTTCCTACATCACCGGTTCTGATGAGCCTGCGGGGCTCCCAGAGTTGCCAAATGTTCGAACGTGTGCACCACAGCTGTAATTTGCTGTGCTCCAGCAATCGCAGCGTGCCAGGAAGATGTCTTCGGGCCGAGGTTAGTGTGCTCAGGCATTCGTTTACTTCGTGAGGGCTCCGTAGCCGTAGTCGCTTCGATCCACCCGTGTCTGGGCCACCGTGAATAAAGGTGTTGCACCGGTACATAAGCTAGTACTGTTGCAAAGTCCTTCTGACTCCGCGTGCAGTCAATAAGGGTGTGACTGAGGTGACTGAGGACAGCGTGTCCAACAACGTAATTATCATGCGAGCAGCACTTTGGCTGCAGCCATGGCATAAGAGAGGCAGCTTCCTTGCTTGAAGGACTTGCCGGTAGCCCATCCCTGTTGTTCGTCCTTTCCACACAAGGTGTAGCATCACCAGTCCCATCATCCTCCTCTTGACTCGCCCTCCTTTCTACGGGCGCACGGTCATAATACTGCTTCGGTGACTTGTTTGTGCTTGATTTTGGTTTGCTAGCCGAAGCAGCATGCAGCCTTGCAAAAGTGTTTCAGTCGTTGTGACGTGTTGGCCTGAGCACCTTACACGCAACAGGCCCGCATCGCGAAGTTGGGTGCCCGGGCCGGGCGCTTCACGAAGTTGATGCTGGGCATGGCTTTAAACTGTCCTTCGTTGATGGAGTTTAGCTTTTTGGCATTGGCTCTGGGGTTGCATCGTCTTTGGAGGACCAGACTCTAGTCGGTGAGTTGCAGGAAAGCTGTCGCCCCTCGGTCCACCTCAAAGGGTCCTTTGCTGTCCTTCTTGCAACTTAAGGATGAAGCTGCTGAGGCCAGCAGGACGTAAACAGACCAGGGCAAGCGCTGCTGCGACTGCTTTTTCTGCTCGGGAGAGTTGGGAGTTTGGGGCGGTTCAGGCTGCCAGGTTACTTGTGACTCCGTCGGCTTTGGGTTCGAGGAAGTTTGAGTATGCAGCCCTGGTCTACCATAGTCATCGCCTGACCTGGTCGAGCGCGAGTGCTAAAACATTGCAGGCTGCAAGCATCGCATCCTTGAACCAACCTCCTTGCAGGTTTCTGCCGGGAATGGGTTCGGTGGATGACGGAGCCGGGACTGCCCTTCGGCAGAGCATTGGCTTCTCGCAGAAGGGCGGGTTCGGCAAACCTCGCTATTGCAACGTTTTGCCCATCTGCTGGTTCTGCCGACATGCACCCACATGAATACAATTGCGGAGAGTTCCAAAAAAACGTCGACAGTTACGAGGAGGATGATGCAGACGAACAAGATGCCTGTAGTTGTTTGCTCGGATGAGAGGACTGGCTTGGCCCTGCACAGGAGGGGAGGGGAAAAGAGGGGGGGCCGACGCGCGCGGGCGACGCGCGGACCATATGGTTATATACAAGGAGAACCACAAGAACAACAAGAGCCATAACAACAATGACAACAACAAGAACAAGAGAAACAACAACAGCAATGACTGAGGCAAGGAGAAGCTGTTATTGCACCCTTGCAAAACCTCACTACTTTATCAATACTTTATCACCAGCACCAGTATCCCAGGCGAAGCTCATCTCTTCGAAATTGACCACAGCATTGCGACCGGGATGGACTTGGTAGTGCGTGACGCAACTTAGGCATCTGCAGTGAAGAGACTGAGTGAACCCTTTGTCCCTAAGCCCTAAACCGTCCTTATGTCCGCACCCAGCCTCGGCAGCATATTGCAAGCCTCTGATGCCCTCATGTGACCTGGGCGATCAAACACTGCATGACTGTTGACCGCTGCATCGAAGCTCCGCTTAGACCTGAAAGCCCAGCCCTTAGGTCAACACGAACATCCTGCCTGATCATTCTGCTGGCCTTTTGGTCAGAATTTTGTGCTGTACAGTTTTGGTCTTCTGGTTGCGAGATCTTGGTCAAGGGGGGCCGGCAAGCGTAACGCAACGAACTACGATCTTCTGAGTTGAGCACTTTTGCGAAGTGGCCCAGCGGTTCTGGGGCACTTGGAAGCCACCAATATTGGAAAAAGTCTGGAACATGCTTCAGGGTTTGCCAGCTATGGAAGCCAGGTTTTGCGATCATGAGCTGCAGCCATGCAGATAGTTGCCGCTACCTGGAATGTTTTCTTTTCATGGCTGAGGGCACGTTAGCAGAGTCTAGCAAGGAGGACGTAGCCTTCATGGCATCATCACCGCCTGAAGGTCATGATAATGCCGCTTTTCAACCTTTGGGCCTACCCCGAAGAGGACCGGGGAACTTGTCGATCCAAGTTTGGGTGTATGCATTTAACTGCAGCCTGTTTGCTGCTCGCACTTCGCCTGCGCACGAGAGTTCGCTCAGTGCCGGGCAGAGCCATCCACAAGGATACTTACAAGAATCGTGTACAGGTAGCTAAAGCTATCTCCAGGTGCATGTGTTGAATTGAGGAGTGCTGAACGGTGTTTTGACCTGCCAACTGGAGGTTTGAAAGTTCAGCTCTGTCTGGTTGCCTGAGTCACCTGCCCGGTCTCCGGCTGCTCCGTTTGCCACTGTCACAGCATTGTGGCAATCCTGGCCCTTCATTCCGATGCAAAGAATTATCCAACTTCGTCACCGGTAATCATAGTCACAGCCTGTCTCGGGTTGGAAGCCGGCGATGACGTTGACTTGGGGAAGGCCTTGGTGCACGCTGCCACTGCGAGAGTTTTTTCACAGCAACCTCCAGGTATGGCTTCAGTCAGTTTGGCCACTGCGGCTCTCTAGGCGTGTGGATGCACGGAACTCCTGTCACAAGATGTTACACGGATCACCCGAGGAAAGCTAGCAACGCGGAAAACCGTCCAAAACTTTGCACTTCCAGGATTGGTCCCCTCATTCCTTCATGGACATTCTGGTCCCTGCGCTGCAGTTGCTGTATGGTTGGAGGTGAGGCTGCGTTTCAGAGGAGACTCTCAAAGCTCGGTATAACCAGAGTTTTGCTAAAATGCTTATTCGGCTAGACCGAAAGCATCGGGAGGCCATCATTGTTGGAACTCCATGTCACCGACCAAGGAGGCGAGCTATTCTCGCTCCACACAACACTTTCCCGGTCAGCTCCAGGACCGTGGTTGTTGCAAGCCTCACGCGAGCCAACACCACATAACCGTAAGTCAGCTACAGTGGGCGTCGAATTCCCGATGTAGGACCGAGAGTGACGGGTCTTTGCATTGAGAAGTCGCCTTCAGACGGTATGACCCCACCCCCACCTTTCAATTTTGCGGTGTAGCCGTCCGCAGGGAAGCATAATTAAGTGAGGGAAAAAGCAGCGTAGCCATGACGACACAAACAGCCGCCATGACATACATCAGCGATTCAAGTTGAAAGCAAGCAAGATCATAGATCATGAAGGTCAACCATGATGAACATCGGCATCTTCTAGATAAAACCGGTGATGTACTTCGGAATTAGAAAAGAGAGACGGATGGAAAGACTGAAGGGAGTGATGAAACAAATTAGCAAGTCGCGCGAGGAGCTTGTGAACTTCTTCAGTGACAAGTGGCTCTGCGCGAACGATTTGAGCGATTTTGGACTCGCAGACACGACCGGACCGTAGCATAAGTTGGTGCACAAAAACCAAGCCGCTTCACTGGTATTTACTTCCAGATGTCACTCGGACACCTCCGAGTGGAGTTTGGAAATCTAGCAAACCACGGGTACGCCCTAAGCACTTGTTTAGCTCAGCTGGCCAAGCACTTGCCCAAGCCCTCAAGCTGGAAGTGATCCCATTGAAAATTGTTTCTTTCCGACGACCAGGTCCTACTTCCCATGGCGCGTGCGCGCCAAGAGCGACCTAACGCACCCAGCAGAAGTCCTGCAGGTATCAATTGTTGGCTTTGTGTCGAGCTTTGGAGTTTTTCGATTTGCTTGCCATGTTCAGACGAATGTGAGCTTATTGTTGGTCTGTTCTTCGGTCAACCTCCTTCCAGAAAACGTGATGGGTGTGAAGAGTCGAAAAGAGGCGACTTCGCACCGTGTAGGATGCAAACTTGGTTCCAAGTCACGCGTCTTTGGGAGTTCCCAGACATCTTCCACTTCAAAAAGTGTACCAAGCAGGGCTTTTGCAATGGCTGGAATTGGTTTTTCTCGGCTGCACCGTGGCAGCCGATCAAGCCTGGGATGCGGCCTTTCAGTTCGAATTGTTTCGTGTTGCCAAAAGTCATCGAGTCCTGTAATTGCCGCTCAAAAGAACCGTGTGGGGTGGCAGGTTCTGCCGTGGATCGCCCAGACTGGGCCGCCAAAGCGGATAAGCAACAGCGTGGTGCCTTCGCATGTTGAGAGAGAGGAAGAGAGAGAGAGAGAGAGAGAGAGAGAGAGAGAGAATTTTGGCTCAAGCCGCGGGCTCAAGCCGCGAGTGCTCAAGAGACCAGCCCCTGTGTCCGGGTCTCCGAAACCGAGAACGTAGTAGTGCTTCGGTGGACAGCAAACACAACAAGGCTGCTATCCAGGTGCAAAAACACCTGCAGCCAGCGGTGCCGCCATAAAGTTGACCGGCAAGACTGCTGTCCTACACGTCTTCACCTTTGCCGCTCCCAAGGGGGACCTTGGCAAGAACGCTGCTCCTCGGCAACCGCAGCTGGCCGGCGTGCGGGGGACGTTGCCACCAGCTACCCTAACGGCTTGGCGGCCTACTCACGGACTTTGTGCCCGGGGGGATCAGGGACTTTGACTCGGGGTCGCAAAGAATACGGAGGGTGTGCAACGTGACTTCTTCGACCGCGACACCGAGAATGCAGTCTACCGGTGCCACTGGACCCCAAGAAGGGGGAGGCAGCGCAAACCTGACGGCAAACTCCAGCCCACCCAAGCGCCTTCGGGAGGGAGGCTCAGGAACAGACGACGACAAGGACAAAGTTACACTAGCCTCCATCCGAGAAGCCATCCGAGAACAGCTGCGTGAGGAGAGACACATCCTCTCGGGGGAGCTGCGTGAAGGCTTGGCTGAGGTCCATAATCGCATCGACACCGTGGAGAAGTGCACCACAGCGCTGTGCAAGACGGTCACCGACCAGCAGGCTAAGATCGACGCCAAGGTGACTAACATCGAACAACACACACAGGACTTGGGGGAAAGACTCGAGCTCCTGGAAGGCAAATTCGCCACAGCCCAGTACAATGTCAGCAGCAGTACGCGAGGATCCGATGGATCAACAGCCGAGTCGGTTCGCCCAGCCTTGGTCCTCGGGGGATGGGCAGCTGAGCAAGCAGCTTCGGAGACGCTCCGGTTAGTCAAACAGCACGTCGCTCAGCTTCGACTTGACCTGGACATGGACAACGCCTTTGTGCCTGGACTACGACGCGGCTTTGCTATCCTACCCCTCCAGGCCCGCCAAGGGGAAACGCAGATGCAACTTCGGGGAAGAGTCCAAGCATCCCTGGCCGCCATCCGAGAGGCCAAAATCATCACTGGACCGCGGCCAGAGGGAGGCAACCGCCACTTCTTCGCAGCAATGAGCCAGCCCTTGGAGAGGCGCCGCCGCGCGCAGTTCGCCGGAAAAGTTAAGCGACTTGTGCTCGAGGCCGGGGGAAGGAACTCTGCCCTTGAGGTGGAGTTTGGCACAGCCAACGTCTGGTACAATGCGACGAAGATTGCATCGGGGGTTACTACAGCTCCAGACGGGGCCACAACAACACCAGGGGGATGGCTCAACCTGGCCCCCCTGGCGCGTCAGCTGGGAACATCCGGGGAAGCACTCGAGGAAGCCTGGAAAGAGCTCCGCAAGGGGCTCAGCTGAGACCTCAACAACGACGAGCACTTGTTTCACACACAGGGGGACGCTCCCTCAGAGGTGTCGTTCCTCAGTTGGAACGTTGGTGGCCTTCAGCCTGCTAAAGCACTGCAAATGCTATCATCGCTCCGACAAGTCCGAATTCATCCCTTTTGTGGCAGCTTTGTGATACTTCTCCAAGAGATGATCATTGAACCGGGGAAACATTTCGCTGAACTTGACGACCTACAACTTTTCGCGGGAAAGCTTCAAAAAGAATGGCGTGGAACAGGGGTCGCTCACAGCGACGACATCAGCAGGTCTAGCTGCAAGACGTCCGCATGCACTACGTCCTGCACAATTCACATTGGGAGCATCGACTTGATTGCCATGTCCATGCACATCCCTCACCATGCAAACCTGGCGGAGACCGGGGAGATCTTGGAAGCAGCCGAACAACAACTCCGAAAGAAACACAAAGGCTTGTTGGGGATGGACGCCAATGAAACCTTTGTGCTCCGTGGGAACAATGGCCTCGATTCTGAAACGGGGCGAGGGGAATTAATCCTCGGATGGCTTGAGCGATTACAACTTGTCCTTGCTGCTGACAACGTCGACAAGCCGAGTTACTTCCCATACAACCACCGCCTTCATCCCCGAAGACTTGACTATGTCGCCCTTCGGCATCTTCCAGTAGACTCGGGGGACGTCCTGGCGCACAGGGATATCGCCAGCTCTGACCATGAACCCGTGGTTGTCACTGTCGGGGTCAAACCCGCCAAGCGTGACTACTCGACCAGAGCGCCCGAATGGGGGAGCCGACGATTACGTGGACCAACGGTGGTGAAGCAGATTCTGGAAACCCCGTTGACATCCGGCGACCCGCTGGAAGCCCTGGCGCGAACGGCCGTCGCAATCACAGTCCCAGGCAAAATCTTGCCTCACTTCAAAGAGAGCAGGGAGCTAAAGCACCTTCGAGCAGCAGCCATCAGACAAGACGGGGGACCAGAGCGCAGAGGACTCTGGAAACAGGTCATGCGGCGGCACGGTCAAGAACATCGCAAGTGGCGAAAACAGTTGCTTGACCGAACAGCAATCGGCGACTGGAATGCCAAGAAGGCACTCGCCCAATCAACGCGCAGTCACGAGTGGGAACTCCCCCTCACAGATGACCCGCAGTGGCAAACCAAGCTGACCGAGCACTTCAAGAACATCTTCCAGAAGCAGGACAGCGCAATCATTGCAGTCAAGTTTGCTCAAATCGATGCTCGGCTCGTTCGACTCTGCAAGGGGAGAACCTGGACACCCTTCAGCATGGAAGAACTGATCTCTATTCGCAAGCGTTGGAAGAACGGACGAGCATGTGGTCCGGACATGGTTTCACATGAAGCCATGAAAGCAATGCTGCAGCACCCCCTCTGGGGGGGGATGATGCTGGAGCTGTTCAATGATATGCTCTACACGGCCAAGATACCGCAATCCATCGAACGGGGAGTAAGTATCCTCTTGGCAAAAACCAGCCAACCGGGGGATTGGTCGGAAACAAGACCAATCACCCTAAGCTCGTCCTTGCTCAAGGCCTTTTCCCAGTTGCTACTTCTACGGGCCGGGAATGATGTCATGACCCCTGCTCGCCTGCAATGGTCAAGGAAAAGCCGACAAGGGGTCGAACTGCTGATGATACTCCGACGCGTTTGTCGAGTCGCCTTTGACTTCGGTCTGGAAATGTTCGTGGCGAAACTTGACATCCGCAAGGCTTTTGACTCCGTCTACCAGGAAGCCATGGCGGACCGAATCGAGGAAGATGTTGCCGTCAAAGGGGGGAAGCCGTGGGAAGCCAGAGCTTGGACAGCACTCCTGCGCTCAGGCAGGATTTCCATCAACTTTAGGGGGACAACCCTCCAGCTGGACCAAACCAATGGAGTACGCCAAGGAAGCCCTGACAGCCCCGTGGCGTTTGGTTCAGTAGTCGCCAGAGACCTCGACGACTGCATCAGCAAAGCCAAGAGCTCCAAACCTACGACGGGGGATCCACCACCTGAAGATGGAGGTAGCTACATGGATGACACATACATATGGTCCATGTCGCAAGCACACATGCAGAAGATGCTAGACCTTCTGGGGGACACACTGCCTCAGAAAGGGCTCTTCCTGCATCCCGGCAAAGTGGACATCATCAGCAACAAGACACAGGCCACCTTCCGCGTTGCGGGGAAGGACGTCAAGACGAAGGGGGAGAACCACATCATGACCGTGTTGGGGAGCCCCATGGCCTTCCACCTGGTACCGAGTATCGTTGTTGCGGCCATGCAAACAAGGGGGAGGAAAGCCTTCTGGACACACCGGGGGGAGTTGACAGCGAAGGCGCCGATTTCCAAAAAGATGATTTTGCATACGATGCTGGTCCGCCAATCAGCCCTTTGGGGCTGCGCCACATGGCCATGCAATGCACAAATTCTGAAGCAAGCAAACTCCATCCAACTGGCACATATTCGCGATATGGCGGGCATGCGCAGGGGGGATGGTGAAGGCTGGTCCACATGGAATCAAAGGACCCTTCGCAGGACCCGGGGGATACTCTTCCGGCACGGCATCACCAAGAAGCATCCAGCGGCAAGTCGATGGTCCACCTTCATCCTGGAACAGATCTGGGGACTACTGGGACACATGTGTCGAGGTGATCCAGTAGGGGGACAACTCCTCCGGTGGCGATGCTTGTCGTGGTGGAATGCTCATAGGCCACCGTGGGGGAACATCACCCACGCCCGGAGATTTAACGCGTACATGGACATCGACCGACAGGTCACTTCAGTCGCGGGGGAAGAATGGCACCAAGTAGCCCTGGACCGACAACGATGGTCCAGCCTCCTTCAGACGTGGGTCGACAAGTACGATGTACCATGGGCGTCTGGAAAGCAGACAAGCATAGCGAACCTCACGCCACATCGAAGTTCGAGCCCAAACAACAGAGGGGAAGACTTCTCGCCGCCTCCACCATTGCCTACCTGATGACGTGGGGTACACCGGTGCCCCCCTGACTCGTAGCCAGAAGGGGAGGCATGTGATGGTCTTCCACGTAGACCAGCAAGCGCACACAAGTTCAGCGGAGTGTTGAAAATGCCACATGACCTTTACGTCAACTTGCTCAGTGGATGATTGTCAGTCAGCAGCCCTGCCCCAAGATAGGCAACACATGATACAGTGGCATCGCAGACTCGATGTACATGCACCCTTTACTACCTCCCCTCGCTGATTCTCGATGACTACCCCAACCTCGACAATCATGCAGACACGTTTCAGTCTCCAGAGAGCTCCGATGTGAACATCGTCAGCAGCCGTGAACGACTTGCTCTTCCGCGCGCGCCTTGGCTCGAAACATGAACCTCGGGGACATGACTCGCTTTATCGTTCTTCATGCATTCCTACGAGCAGCACACCTGGCCCTAGCTTTGTGACCTTTGACTCTGACTGCCACCAAGCACTTGAGAAGATGTTCGGCTTCAAAGCCGTTGTCATCCTCACTGCAAGCCTTGGGGGACGAGGAGGTGGCACCCCCTCCCCGGGATCCACGGGTGGACAAGGCAACCACCCCCCCAGTGGGGGGAACCATGACCCACAGCAACAGCCGCAACACCAGCAACCCGGCACGCATGCAATGCCGACGCAACAGCAGCAGACGGCAGCAGCTTCCGGGGGAACGCCACAGATGCCATGGATGCCACAGTGGATGCAGGACCCAACGATCGCGCCACCAACACAAGTCAGCTGGCAATCGACACACGTCACTCCGCAAGGAGTACCATACACAACATGGGGGGGATACTCCCTCGCGCAGAATGCGGTATTCCAACATGGGGGACAAGGCGGCGTCTACTTCCCACCGCCACCGAATCAAATCCAATACACCCAGGCAGCAGCTCCCAACCAGCCACAGCAACCGATACACAGCACAGCACCGCAGACACCACAGACCCACACACAGCCGGCGTTCCACTCCACACCAACACACGGGTACCCGGCCCATTCAGCAGGCGTACACACCTCCGCATGGGACATTCCCACCCCCCCCCCACCTCAGCAAGGGGGGACTCCACGGCAGGACAGGCCCCAACACAGAAGCACACTGCGCCTTTCTACCGCATCGGCTATGCCAGACCATACGATCCTGATACCGACCCTTGGAACAGCCCCTACTCTTCCCCGCGACAGGACCAGACCCCACCGGATGCCACTGGCCAGCAAGCCACCCCTCCTCAGCAGCCACATCCAACGGGGGAGACCGGTCGTGACAAGGCCGCTCCTCGGCACCCGCACCAGGATGCCCGCCCAGACAGACAGCCCAACCCCCCACCAGGCAGGCCTCCAGCTGATGTCGACGACCCACCAAGCTTGCCGCCGTGGGATCCACGAGTTCTACCTGCACAAGACCCGGAGCAACCAACAGTCGGGGGACCATCACATGCCTGCAACCCCCCCCACAACAGCATCTTCAGCGACGCGGAGCTTCGCAACCAGAGGGAGTGGTACGAAGACCAAACCGGAGTGTACCAAGGGGAAATTCCCCCAGAAATGGAATGGTCCGGAGCGGCACCTGGAGCAGCTACACAAGCCACAGCTGTTCAGACACCACCCCAGGAAGAGCAAACCGACACAGCCACAATCCCGCATGCGACGACCCACGCAGGACAGCATGAAGACGCGACGGGGGATGCCCGGCCACAGACATCCACCCCCCCCACCTTACGACGTCCACCCTGGGAAACTCCCGGGTGGGGTGGCATCCGACACCCAAGCAGTAGCTCTACCAGCAGCAGCAGATACCACCGCACCTCGGGGGACCAGTGGCAATCCCGCGAATCTACTGCTGGCCATGGATCACAGCGTGTCGCAAACAAGCGCGGCAAATACTCCTTCAAACAGATGCATCGGGGGAACAGACAGATGCGCAGACCAGACCCCCAGCCGCAAGAGGGACCCGGATGGGGTTACCGCTTTGCTCAAGACAACCCGGATATCCCCGAGCACGGGGGAAGCAACACCAGCAGCTCCGAGGAGACAGATACCAGCCACAACAGCTCTGACGGGGACCACACATGGAATGATCGTCCCCTCCCCAATACGGACTCTGCAGCTCCAGCGGGGGACAAAGAAACCAACAATGCACGTGAAGAGTGGGAAACACGGCTCACCCCCCAAGAAACAGCACAGCAAGCAGGAGCCAACGAGCTCCCTCCGCAAGCAGCAGCAGCAGCGGCCGCTGAGCAACAACAAGAATGCAACAACATGGCCTCAACACACAACACTGGAGCAAGTGGAAGCACAGCACCCGCCGCCAACTACGACAACTCAGGACAAGGGGAAGAAGACCTCAACTACCCACCAACCATCCAGACCTCCGGCAACGCCTTCTACGCCATGTACAGGCTGACTCACGGCTGCTGGGAGATTGTTGTACACTACCATGACGACTACATCCCTGATGTCGGGGAAGATGACTCGCACATCGACCCCACCACTGCAGGACTCCACGTGGCAGTTGAGGGGGACCGAGGACCTGCCGACACGGCCCCTCCTTTCAGTGCGGGCACACGCATCCGCTTCACGCAAGTGGGTGATGCTCTGTGGTATGCCTTCGTCATCGAGGCACCCACGGCCCAACTTCACGAGCCAGCCACACTCCTCATTGCAGAGGGGGACAAACTATCCTTCGGAAGGGGGAGAGGAGGACACTGGTACATGGCAGTGGAACAATACAGCACATCAGCAGCACCAGACGTTCGGCATGCACGCCAGCAGGTCGTGCAAAAACAAAGAGGCAGGGGGAGCGCGTCGTCCACAACCAAGCCTGCAGCAACAAGCCACACACAACCACCACCACAGGCCCAACCACAGACCCGTACCACACAGCCTGCGCCACCCCACCAAGACCGCTCGGCCCGGAGTTCCACAGACCCCCCTCCAGTTCAGGCCCAGCAGGCTACAGAAGAAGCGGGGGACGAAGATAAACCACAGCAACACAACGCCTCTGCACCCCAGGAGCAAACTTTCTACCCGGTGCGGCCAGCACGACACAACAACCACACAAGCCACCCTGAGCCAACGAAACCAACGGAGCAGTCTGGCGAACCACAACGAACACCACAAGCCGACAGACACCCTCTCCTCGACGATCGACAACTTCGACGAGGGCAAGCGCAAAAGTCGCTGCATACACCACCCTTCCACGAGACAGCACGCAACACTCATCAAGCTCCGTCGCCATCGGGTGATGACCACTTCTACCCGAAAGTCCGCGACAAACGCAACATCGGGGGAAGAGACCGGCCAACCACCACACCTGCCCCATCACCAGCGCCACCACCTGCGGACATGGATGGCGACGATGACAGCGACCACGTCGACTTCATGCAACAGAACATACCACGCCCCCCCGCGCACAAGCCAAACAGCAAGCCTGACATGCTATCCAGCAGTCACGGCACCCGGCAAGGTGCCACTACCGCCCACTCAGAGCAAGCCGTCACTCGACCACAACCACCCACCGCAGACATACATGTGCCCCAGCAGAGCCCCGCTGCCCATAGCAATGCCGCCACCGCTTCGACTGCTCCAGCAGCAGACACGCCCGACCCCCTACCACCTACACTGGGGGAACCCAGTACACAACCACCACCGATCGGGGGAAGGCCGCTTTGGCAGCAGCTTGAAGCACACCTCATGGCCATAAGAAGGCTCTCCGAAAACCTGCCAGGAGGGAGACCGATACTACAGATTGCTGACAGCGCCTTGATTGATGTGCTGCTGTACACTGAAGCCGATGAACATCTCACAACAGTTTCCACAGACATAACACAGAGGGGAGAGGGAGCACAGGGGGATGCCGCTACCCGCGCGCCGAAACGGCCGCGGCCCGCACGGGGGAAGATGACCACAGCCGCAGCCATACTGCGCATGGCTGACCTAGCACGGTTGCAACTGTCGCAGCATGCTCATGCTAACATTTGCCATGCAGAGTTCACGCCATGCATTGATGCACTCGTGCAATGGCTGCAACGCATGGCGGGGGAATGGCTCGCAGAGCGCGGCGTGCCAGACATGATGCAGATGCTCCGCACACTTCTCCTCAAGATAGCGGGGGGACAGAACGCCATGGCAGCAGACGACTGGAGGCAACTGCTGGATGTATGCCTTTCCCTCAAGTCCCTCTTCGAGACGACTGAGGGGGAAGTGCAAGAGCAGCAGCTGGATGCAAGGACCGGGGAAGACGTCGACGCCTTCGAACAAATCGCTGTAACCCTTTCGTTGTCGTCACGTGGGACTTTGCAGGAAGCACAGGCCAAACTTTTGGAACTGCTGCACCAGACCTCGGCGTTGCTTGCTGCTCAAACAGAAGAAGGGGGACACGTGCCGCTGGGCTCACCCGCAATGGAGAACGTAGCTCTTCAAACCTGGTGGGACTATGATCGCCACCATGGACTGGGGGACGCAGCCCGGGCTATGCCATCAAGATCCTCAGCAATGCGGCCGGGGGATGCTGACCAGAATGCGGCGGAGACAGACAATGACGGCATGTCTGACACCTCCCACCGACGACGCCGAGCCCTCGCAGAACACGTGCACGACTACTTCTGAGGGGGAAGCTGAGAGTGGCACATAGCCTGAGGGGGATCCGGCCCTCCTTCTACTTCCTTTGTGGGGATTACTTTGGTGTTCAGGTTGTTTCTGTTCAGGTTTGCTTCGGTGGTTTGCTTGCGTGCTTCAGGGGGATCCCTCTTCGTTGTGTTTTCTGTCACGACCCAGGAACGCAGGCCCCCCCTGTTCGAGGAAACTTCATTAGGTACGGTTGCTTTTTCATTTGGGTCCTTTCCTACGCCTCCCCAACTGATGACGGGGGACTGCGCCCTTACAAAGCCAACAGAGGCCGATCAAGGCCCTTCTTGCATGAGTAGCTGCCATCATTAGGTCTGCCTGATGCTCAGAACCCCCGCACTTTACCTCCTGCCCTTTTACTGGTTCCATTCCAGACTGAGGGGGAGAGTGACAGGCAAAAATCTCTGTACTGGCAAGCACGGTTCTCTTTCAGACGGCATCTGTTGCTACGTTCTTTCGCTATGTTTCGCTGATGGCTCAGGTTGTTCCAAAACACGAAAGGAAGAGAACCGTGATATCTCCTTTCAGCCACAAGCCTAGGGGGACATACCGTGGAGCTCCAGGCCTTGTTCTAAGGTTCGTTGCGTTCTGTAGGTTCGTGTTGCTATCGTGTTCTTTTATGCTTTATCCTTGCATGTCCGCCCTATACCCTACAGTGTGGCTCCGAAGGGGAAACCATTTCACACTAAATATCTGTTCCTGCTCCGCTCGCGAAGATACCGGGGAACCCATCACCTCCTATACCTAGGTCTACTTACTTGGCAACCATATCTTTTTTGGGATTCCGATGATGGGGGAACCATATCTTTTTCCGAGCTTTGACTGTTGTAGCCCCTTAAAGCCTCTAAACAGGGGCGCGCCTCTCGGCGCGGGGGGCCTTAAACGCCTCCTGAACCCCGAAGTGAAGTGAAGTGAAGTGAAGAGAGAGAGAGAGAGAGAGAGAGAGAAATGGCTCAAGCCACGAGTACTCAAGAGACCAGCCCCTGTGTCCGGGTCTCTGAAAACCCAAAAAGTAGTTCTGCTTCGGGGGGATAGCAACACAAGAAAGGCTGCTACCCAGGTGCAAAAGCCTGCAGCCAACTGTGCCGCCATAAAAAGTTGACCGGCAAGTCTGCTGTCCTACACGTCTTCACCTCTGCCGCTGTCGCGGGGGACCTCGGCAGGAACGCTGCCCGTCGGCAACCGCAGCTGGCCGGCGTGCGGGGGACGTTGCCACCAACTACCTTAACGGCTTGGCGGCCTACTTGCGGACTTTGTGCCCGGGGGGATCAAGGACTTTGACTCGGGGTCGTAAGGAATAAGGAGGGTGTGCAACGTGATTTCTTTGTCCGCGACACCGAGAATGCAGTCTACCGGGACCACTGGACCCCAAGAAGGGGGAGGCAGTGCAAACCTGACGGCTAACTCCAGCCCACCCAAGCGCCTCCGTGAGGGAGGAGCAGGAACAGACGACGACAAGGACAAAGTCACGCTGGCCTCCATTCGAGAAGCCATCCGAGAGCAGCTGCGTGAGGAGAGACACATCCTCTCGGGGGAGCTGCGCGAAGGTTTGGCTGAGGTCCATAATCGCATCGACACCGTGGAGAAGTGTACCACGGCGTTGTGCAAGACGGTCACCGACCAGCAGGTTAAGATCGACGCCAAGGTGACTAACATCGAACAACATACACAGGACCTGGGGGCGAGACTCGAGCTCCTGGAAGGCAAATTCGCAACAGCCCAGTACAATGTCAGCAGCAGCACGCGAGGATCCGATGGATCAACAGCCGAGCCGGTTCGCCCAGCCTTGGTCCTCGGGGGATGGGCAGCGGAGCAAGCAGCTTCGGAGACGCTAAGGTTGGTCAAACAACACGTCGCTCAGCTCCGACTTGACCTGGACATGGACAACGCTTTCGTGCCTGGGCTACGACGCGGTTTTGCTATCCTACCACTCCAGGCCCGCCAGGGGGAAACGCAGATGCAACTTCGGGGAAGAGTCCAAGCATCCCTGGCCGCCATCCGAGAGGCCAAAATCATCACTGGACCGCGGCCAGAGGGAGGCAACCGCCACTTCTTCGCAGCAATGAGCCAGCCCTTGGAGAGGCGCCGCCGCGCGCAGTTTGCTAGCGACTCGTGCTCGAGGCCGGGGGAAGGAACTCAGCCCTAGAGGTGGAGTTTGGCACAGCCAACGTCTGGTACAATGCGACGAAGATTGCATCGGGAGTGACTACAGCTCCAGACGGGGCCACAACAACACCAGGGGGATGGCTCAACCTGGCCCCCCTGGCGCGTCAGCTGGGAACGTCCGGGGAAGCACTCGAGGAAGCCTGGAAAGAGCTCCGTAAGGGGCTCAGCTGAGACCTCAACAACGACGAGCACTTGTTTCACACACAGGGGGACGCTCCCTCAGAGGTGTCGTTCCTCAGTTGGAACGTTGGTGGCCTTCAGCCTGCTAAAGCACTGCGAATGCTGTCATCGCTCCGACTAGCTCGAATTCATCCCTTTTGTGGCAGTTTTGTGATACTTCTCCAAGAGATGATCATTGAACCGGGGAAACATTTCGCTGAACTTGACGACTTACAACTTTTCGCTGGAAAGCTTGACCAAGAATGGCGTGGAACAGGAGTCGCTCACAGCGACGACATCAGCAGGTCTGGCTGCAAGACGTCCGCGTGCACTACGTCCTGCACAATTCACATTGGGAGCATCGACTTGATTGCCATGTCCATGCACATCCCTCACCATGCAAACCTGGCGGAGACCGGGGAGATCTTGGAAGCAGCCGAACAACAACTTCGAAAGAAGCACAAAGGCTTGTTGGGGATGGACGCCAATGAGACCTTCGTGCTCCGTGGGAACAACGGCCTCGACTCTGAAACGGGGCGAGGGGAATTAATCCTCGGATGGCTTGAGCGATTACAACTTGTCCTTGCCGCTGACAATGTCGACAAGCCGAGTTACTTCCCGTACAACCACCGCCTTCAGCCCCGAAGACTTGATTATGTCGCTCTTCGGCATCTTCCATTTGACTCGGGGGACGTCCTTGCACAGAGGGACATCGCCAGCTCTGACCATGAACCCGTGGTTGTCACTGTCACGGTCAAACCAGCCAAGCGTGACTACTCGACCAGAGCGCCCGAGTGGGGGAGCCGACGACTACGTGGACCAACGGTGGTGAAGCAGATCCTGGAAGCCCCATTGACATCTGGCGACCCGCTAGAGGCCCTGGCGCGAACGGCCGTCGCAATCACGGTCCCAGGCAAAGTCCTGCCTCACTTCAAGGAGAGCAAGGAGCTGAAGCACCTCCGAGCAGCAGCCATCAGACAACACGGGGGACCCGAACGCAGAGGACTATGGAAACAGGTCATGCGGCTGCATGGTCAAGAACATCGCAAATGGCGAAAACAGTTACTTGACCGAACAGCAATCGGCGACTGGAACGCCAAGAAGGCACTCGCCCAATCGATGCGCAGCCACGAGTGGGAACTCCCCCTCACGGATGACCCGCAGTGGCAAACCAAGCTGACCGAGCACTTCAAGAACATCTTCCAGAAACAGGACAGCGCAATCATTGCAGCCAAGTTCGCTCAGATCGATGGTCGCCTCGTTCGACTCTGTAAGGGGAAGACCTGGACTCCCTTCAGCATGGAAGAACTGATCTCTATTCGAAAGCGTTGGAAGAACGGACGAGCATGTGGTCCGGACATGGTCTCACATGAAGCCAGGAAAGCAATGCTGCAGCACCCCCTCTGGGGGCGGATGATGCTGGAACTGTTCAATGATATGCTCTATACGGCCAAGATACCGCAATCCATCGAACGGGGAGTAAGTATCCTCTTGGCAAAAACCAGCCAACCGGGGGATTGGTCGGAAACAAGACCGATCACTTTAAGCTCGTCCTTGCTCAAGGCCTTTTCCCAGTTGCTCCTTTTGCGGGCCGGGGATGATGTCATGACCCCTGCCCGCCTGCAATGGTCAAGGAAAAGCCGGCAAGGAGTCGAACTGCTGATGATACTCCGGCGCGTTTGTCGAGTTGCCTTTGACTTCGGCCTGGACATGTTCGTGGCGAAACTTGACATCCGCAAGGCGTTTGACTCCGTCTACCAGGAAGCCATGGCGGACCGGATTGAGGCAGATGTTGCAGTGAAAGGGGGGAAGCCATGGGAAGCCAGAGCTTGGACAGCGCTCCTGCGCTCCGGCAGGATCTCAATCAACTTTAGGGGGACGACCCTCCAGCTGGACCAAACCAATGGAGTACGCCAGGGAAGCCCTGACAGCCCCGTGGCATTCGGTTCAGTAGTGGCCAGGGACCTCGACGACTGCATCAGCAAGGCCAAGAGCTCCAAACCTACGACGGGGGATCCACCACCTGAGGATGGAGGTAGCTACATGGATGACACATACATATGGTCCATGTCGCAAACACACATGCAGAAGATGCTGGACCTTTTGGGGGACACACTGCCTCAGAAGGGGCTCTTCCTGCATCCCGGCAAAGTGGACATCATCAGCAACAAGACGCAGGCCACCTTCCGCGTCGCGGGGAAGGACGTCAAGACGAAGGGGGAGAACCACATCATGACCGTCTTGGGGAGCCCCATGGCCTTCCACCTTGTGCTGAGTATCGTTGTTGCGGCCATGCAAACAAGGGGGAGGAAAGCCTTCTGGACACACCGGGGGGAGTTGATGGCGAAGGCGCCGATTTCCAAAAAGATGATTTTGCATACGATGCTGGTCCGCCAATCAGCCCTCTGGGGCTGCGCCACGTGGCCATGCAATGCACAAATTCTGAAGCAAGCAAACTCCATCCAACTGGCACATATTCGCGATATGGCGGGCATGCGCAGGGGGGATGGTGAAGGCTGGTCCACATGGAATCAAAGGACCCTTCGCAGGACCCGGGGAATACTCTTCCGGCACGGGATCACCAAGAAGCATCCAGCGGCAAGTCGCTGGTCCACCTTCATCCTGGAACAGATCTGGGGACTACTTGGACACATGTGTCGGGGTGATCCAGTAGGGGGACAACTTCTCCGGTGGCGATGCTTGTCGTGGTGGAATGCTCATAGGCCGCCGTGGGGGAACATTACCCACGCCCGAAGATTCAACGCATACATGGACATCGACCGACAGGTCACTTCTGTTGCGGGGGAAGAATGGCACCAAGTAGCCCTGGACCGACATCGATGGTCCAGCCTCCTTCAGACGTGGGTCGACAAGTACGATGTACCGTGGGCCTCTGGAAGGCAGACAAGCATAGCGAACCTCACGCCACATCGAAGTTCGAGCCCAAACAACAGGGGGGAAGATTTCTCGCCACCTCCACCGCTGCCTGCCTGATGACGCGGGGTACACTGGCGCCCCCCTGACTCGTAGCCAGAAGGGGAGGCATGTGATGGTCTTCCACATAGTCCAGCAGGCGCACACAAGTTCAGCGGAGTGTTGAAAATGCTACACGAACTTTACGTCACCTTGCTCAGTGGACGATTGTCAGTCAGCAGCCCTGCCCCAAGGATATGCAACACTTGATACAGTGGCATCGCAGACTTTGTGTACATGCACCCTTTACTACCTTCCCTCGCTGATACTCGATGACTACCCCAGCCTCGACAGTCATGCAGGCACGTTTCAGTTTCCAGAGAGATCCGATGTGAACATCGTCAGCAGCCGTGAACGACTTGCTCATCCGCGCGCGCCCTGGCTCGAAACATGAACCTCGGGGACATGACTAACTTTATCGTTCTTCATGCATTCCAACGAGCAGCACAACTGGCCCTAGCTTTGTGACCTTTGACTTTGACTGCCACCAAGCACCTGAGAAGATGTTCGGCTTCAAAGCCGTTGTCATCATCACTGCAAGCCTTGGGGGACGAGGAGGTGGCACCCCCTCCCCGGGACTCGGGGGAACCAAGACCCGCAGCAACAGCCACAACACCAGCAAGCCGGCACGCCTGCAACGCCGACGCAGCAACAGCAGACAGCAGCTTCCGGGGGAACGCCACAGATGCCATGGATGCCACAGTGGATGCAGGATCCAACGATCGCGCCACCAACACAAGTCAGCTGGCACTCGACACACGTCACTCCACAAGGTGTACCCTACACAACATGGGGGGGATACTCCCTCGCGCAGAATGCGGCATTCCAACATGGGGGACAAGGCGGCGTCTATTTCCCACCGCCATTCAGGAGGAGTACACACCTCCGCATGGGACGTTCCCACGCCACCCACCTCAGCAAGGGGGGAGTCCACGGCAGGACAGGCCCCACCACAGAAGCACACAGCGCCCTTCTACCGCATTGGCTATGCCAGACCGTACGATCCAGATACTGATCCCTGGAGCAGCCCCTACTCTTCCCCGCGACAGGACCAGACCTCACCGGATGCCACTGGCCAGCAAGCCACCCCTCTTCAGCAGCCACATCCAACAGGGGAAACCGATCCTGACAAGGCCACTCCCATGCATCCGCACCAGGATGCCCGCCAAGACAGACAGCCCAACCCCCCACCAGGCAGGCCTCCGGCTGATGTTGACGACCCACCAAGCTTGCCGCCGTGGGATCCACGAGTCCTACCTGCACAAGACCCGGAGCAACCAACCGTCGGGGGACCATCACATGCTTGCCACCCCCCCCCCCACAACAGCATCTTCAGCGACGCGGAGCTTCGCAACCAGAGGGAGTGGTACGAAGGCCAAACCGGACTGTACCAAGCAGAAATCCCCCCAGAAATAGAATGTCCGGATCGGGACCTGGAGCAGCTACACAGGCCACAGCTGATCAGACCCCTCCCCAGGAAGAGCAGGTCGCCACAGCCACAACCCCGCATGCGACAGCCCGCGCAGGACAGCATGCAGACGCGACGGGGGATGCCCAGCCACAGACGTCCCCCCCCCCACTTTAAGACGCCCACCCTGGGAAACTCCCGGGTGGGGTGGCATCCGACACCCGAACCGTAGCTCTACCAGCAGCAGCAAAAAGTGGCAATCCCGTGAGTCTACCGCTGGGCATGGATCACAGCGAGTCGCAAACAAGCGCGGCAAATACTCCTTCAAACAGATGCATCGGGGGAACAGACAGATGCGCAGACCAGACCCCCAGCCGCAAGAAGGACCCGGATGGGGTTACCGCTTTGCCCAAGACAACCCGGATATCCCCGAACACGGGGGAGGCAGCACCAGCAGCTCCGAAGAGACAGACACCAGCCACGACAGCTCTGACGGGGACCACACATGGAATGATCGTCCCCTCCCCAATACGGAGTCTGCAGCTCAAGCGGGGGACAAAGAAACCAACAGAGCGCGTGAAGAGTGGGAAACACGGCCCACCCCCCAGGACACAGCACAGCAAGCTGGAGCCACCGAGCTCCCTCCGCACGCAGCAGCAGCAGCCAACGAGCAACAACAAGTCTGCAACCACCTGGCCTCGACGCACGACACTGGAGCAAGTGGAAGCACAGCACCCGCCTCCAACTACGACCACTCCGGACAAGGGGAAGAGGACCTCAACTACCCACCAACCATCCAGACCTCCGGCAACGCCTTTTACGCCATGTACAGGCTGACCCACGGCTGCTGGGAGATTGTTGTGCACTACCATGACAACTACATCCCTGATGTCGGGGAAGATGACTCGCATATCGACCCCACCACTGGACTCCACGTGGCTGTTGAGGGGGACCGAGGACCTGCCGACACGGCTCCCCCGTTCAGCGCGGGCACACGCATCCGCTTCACGCAAGTGGGTGACGCTTTGTGGTACGCTTTCGTCATAGAGGCACCCACGGCCCAGCTTCACGAGCCTGCCACGCTCCTCATTGCAGAGGGGGACAAACTGTCCTTCGGCAGGGGAAGAGGAGGACACTGGTACATGGCGGTGGAACAATACAGCACGTCAGCAGCACCAGACGTTCAGCAAGCACGACGGCAGGTCGTGCAAAAACAAAGAGGCAGGGGGAGCGCGTCGTCCACAACCAAGCCTGGAGCGACAAGCCACACACAACCACCACCACAGGCCCAGCCACAGACCCGTGCCACACAGCCTGCGCCACCCCACCAAGACCGCTCGGCCCGGAGTTCCACAGACCCCCCTCCAGTCCAGACCCAGCAGGCTACTGACGAAGCGGGGGACGAAGACAAACCACAGCGACACAACGCCTCTGCACCCCAAGAGCAGACTTTTTACCCGGTGCGACCAGCAAGACACAACAATCACACAAGCCCCCCCGAGCCGACGAAACCAACGGAGCAGTCTGGCGAACCACAACGAACACCACAAGCAGACAGACACCCTCTCCTCGACGATCGACAACTTCGACGCGGGCAAACACAACAGTCGCTACCGACAACACCCTTCCACCAGACAGCACGCAACACTCCTCAAGCTCCGCCGCCACCGGGTGATGACCACTTCTACCCGAAAGTCCGCGACAAACGCAACATCGGGGGAAGAGAGCGACCAACCACCACACCTACCCCATCGCCAGCGCCACCACCTGCAGACATGGACGGCGACGATGACAACGACCACGTCGACCTCATGCAACAGAGCATTCCACGCCCCCCCACGCACAAGCCAAACAGCAAGCCTGACATACCATCCAGCCGCCACGGCGCTCGGACAACTGCCACTGCCGCCCACTCGGAGCAAGCTGCCACTCTGCCACAACCACCCACCGCAGACATCCTTGTGCCCCAGCAGAGCCAAGCTGCCCATAGCAATGCTGCCACCGCCTCGACTGTTCCCGCAGCAGACACGCCCGCTCCCCTACCACCCACCCAGGAACCCAATACACAACAACCACAGTTCGGGGGAAGGCCGCTGTGGCAGCAGCTCGAAGCACACCTTATGGCCATACGACGGCTCTCCGAAAACCTGCCAGGGGGCCGACCGATACTACAGATCGCTGACAGCGCCTTGATTGATGTGCTGCTGTACACTGAAGCCGATGAGCATCTCACAGCAGTTTCCACAGACATAGCACAGAGAGGAGAGGGAGAACAGGGGGATGCCGCTACACGCGCGCCGAAACGGCCGCGGCCCGCACGGGGGAAGATGACCACAGCCACGGCCATACTGCGCCTGGCTGACCTTGCTCGGTTACAGCTGTCACAGCATGCTCATGTTAACATTTGCCATGCAGAGTTCACGCCATGCATTGATGCGCTTGTGCAACGGCTGCAACGCATGGCGGGGGAATGGCTCGCAGAGCGCGGCGTGCCGGACATGATGCAGATGCTCCGCACACTTCTCCTCAAGATAGCGGGGGGACAGACCGCCATGACAGCGGACGACTGGAGGCAACTGCTAGATGTATGCCTCTCCCTCAAATCCCTATTCGAGACGACTGAGGGGGAAGTGCAAGCGCAGCAGCTGGAAGCAAGGACCGGGGAAGAGGTCGACGCCTTCGAGCAAATCGCTGTCACCCTTTCGTTGTCGTCAAGGGGGACGCTGCAAGAAGCACAGGCCAAACTTTTGGAACTGCTGCACCAGGCCTCGGCGTTGCTTGCTGCTCAAACAGAAGAAGGGGGACATGCACCGCTGGACTCGCCCGCCATGGAGAACGTCGCCCTTCAAACATGGTGGGACCACGATCGCCACCATGGACTGGGGGACGCAGCCCGGGCCATGCCATCAAGATCCTCAGCGATGCGGCCGGGGGATGCTGACCAGAACGCGGGGGACACGGACAACGATGGCATGTCTGACACCTCCCACCGACGACGCCGAGCCCTCGCAGAACACGTGCACGACTACTTCTGAGGGGGAGCTGAGAGTGGGAGTAGCCTGAGGGGGATCCGGCCCTCCTTTAACTTCCTTTTGCAGGGGTTACTTCGGTGTTCAGGTTGTTTCGGTGGTTTGCTTGCTTGCTTTCGGGGGATCCCTCCTCTCTTTCGTTTCTGTCACGATCCAGGGACGCAGGCCCCCTCTTACGGTGACCTCCTCAGGCCGGGTTGTTGTTCTTTATGGTCCTGTGCCCCCCTCATGATCACGGGGGGAATGCGCCCCTAAACCACGAACAAAGGTCCATTCGGGCTCTTTTTGAACGAGTAGCTGCTACCATAGGGACCGCCTGGTGCTCGAAACCCCCCGCTCCTTTCCTTCAGCCCTTTTGTAGCCAGTGTTTGCCTGTTTCATGCCAGAATAAGGGGGAGAGTGACAGGCCACAATCTTTGTCCTAACAAGCATGGTCCTCTTTCAGACGGCATTTGTTAACTCGTTCGTTTACCCTAGCTCTTTACTCTGGTAGCTTCGTGACACGACGGAAAGAGAACCATGACATCTCCTTTCAGCCACAAGCCTCGGGGGACATGCCTTGGAGTTCCTGTCCTTTTCCCTTTGATGTGTTATTATTGTAGGCCACGTGTTGTTTCCGTGTTATTATGCTCTGCTCATGCATGTCCGCCCTTAACTCTACAGCGTGGCTGCAAAGGGGGAACCATTTCACACTCAATGTCTGTACTTGCCTCGCTCGTAAAGATACCGGGGAACCCATCACATCTTTTACCTAGGTGTACTTTTTTGGCAACCATTTATCCCTCTGACTATGCATCCGTATCTTTCTTTCTTCTTTTTTCCGATGATGGGGGAACCATATCTT